>CAUYRH010055916.1:0-65012 GCA_963574655.1 Perodicticus potto
GCTCAAGCGAGTCTCTTGCCTCAGCCTCCCAAGTAGCTGGGACTACAGGCGCCCGCCACAACGCCCGGCCATTTTTTGGTTGCAGCCATCATTGTTGTTTGGCAGGCCCGGGCTGGATTCGAACCCGCCAGCTCAGGTGTATGTGGCTGTCGCCTTAGCCTGTTGAGCCACAGGCGCCGAGCCAATTTGAAATATTTTCATCAAACTGGTTAACATAGCCTTCACCGCATTTTCTTAGTTATTGTGTAAGATATTTATATTCTACCCTTAGTAGATTTAACATGTACCCTTGTAAAATGCACCATAGGTATGGTCCTATCAATTACCCTCCCTCCACCCCTCCTCCCCCCTCCCCTCTCCCCTCCCTCTCTTCTTTCCTCTTCATCTTGGGCTACAGTTGGGTTATAGCTTTCATATGGAAGTGTGGGTGCTTATAAATTAGTTTCATAGTAGGGCTGAGTCCATTGGATACTTTTTCTTCCATTCTTGAGATACTTTGCTAAGAAGAATGTGTTCCAGCTCCATCCATGTAAACATGAAAGAGGTGAAGTTTCCATCTTTTTTAAGGCTGCATCATAGTCCATGGTGTACATATACCACAATTTATTAATCCATTCATGGGTCAATGAGCACTTTGGCTTCTTCCATGACTTAGCAATTATAAATGGGGCTGCAATAAACATTCTTTGTTATAAAGTGATTTTTGGTCTTCTGGATATATACCTAGTAGAGGAAGTGAAGGATTGAATGGCAGATCTATTTTTAGATCCCTAAGTGATCTCCAAACATCTTTCCAAAAGGAACATATTAGTTTGCATTCCCCCCAGTGGTGCAGAAGTGTTTCCTTTTCTCCACATCCATGCCAACATCTACGGTTTGGGGATTTTATGGTGTGGGCTAATCTTACTGGAGTTAGATGACATCTCAATGTGGTTTTGTTTTGCATTTCTCTGATAACTAAGGATGATGAGCATTTTTTCATGTGTCTGTAGGCCGTGTGCCTGTCTTCTTCAGAGGTGTTTCTCTTCAAGTCCTTTGCCCACCTTGAGATGGGGTCACTTGTTCTTTTCTTGCTGATACATTTGAGTTCTCTGTGGATTCTGGTTATTAAACCTTTGTCAGAGGCATAACTTGCAAGTATCTTCTCCCATTCTGAGGGCTGTCTACTTGCTTTACTTACTGTGTTGTTGGCTGTGCAGAAGCTTTTTAGTTTGATCAGGTCCCAATACTGTATTTTTGATACTGCTTCAATTGCTTAGGAGGGTCCTCCTCATAAAATATTCTCTCAGGCCGATTCCTTCAAGTGTTTTCCCTGCACTTTCTTCTAGCATTTTTATAGTTTCATGTCTTAAGTTTAAATCTTTAACTCAGTGAGAGTCTATCTTAGTTAATGGTGAAAGCTGTGGGTCCAGTTTCAGTCTTCTACAAGTCGCCAGCCAGTTCTCCCAGCACCATTTGTTAAATAGGGAGTCTTTTCTCCACTGAATGTTTTTAATTGGCTTATCAAAGATCAAATGATGGTAAGTAGCTGGGTTCATCTCTTGGTTCTCTATTCTTTTCCATACATCTACCTCTCTGTTTTTGTGCCAGTACCATGCTGTTTTGATCACTATCGATTTATAGTATAATCTGAAGTCTGGTAGCGTGATTCCTCCTGCTTTGTTTTTATTTCTGAGTAATGTCTTGGCTATTTGAGGTTTCTTCCTGATTCCATATAAAACAAAGTATTATTTTTTTGAGGTATTAAAAGTATGACAGTGGTGCTTTAAGAGGCATTGCATTAAAATTGTATATTGCTTTGGGCAATATGGATATTTTAGCAATGTTGATTCTTCCTAGCCTTGAGCATGGTATGTTTTTCCATTTGTTAACATCTTCAGCTATTTCTTTTCTTAGAGTTTCATAGTTCTCTTTATAGAGATCTTTCACATCCTCTGTTAGGTAAACTCCCAAATATTTCATCTTCTTTGGCACTACTGTAAAAGGAATAGAGTCCTTGACTGTTTTTTCAGCTTGACTATTGTTGGTATATATAAAGGCTACAGATTTGTGAGTATTGATTTTGTAACCTGGGACATTGCTGTATTCCTTGATCACTTCTAAGAGTTTTGTAGTTGAATCCCTGGGGTTTTCCAGATATACAATCATGTCATCTGTGAAGAGTGAAAGCTTGACCTCCTCTAACCCTATATGGATACCCTTGATCACCTTTTCTTACCTGATTGCAATGGCTAAGACTTCCATTACAATGTTAAAAAGCATTGGAGACAATGGGCAACCTTGCCTGGTTCCTGATCTGAGTGGAAATGATTTCAATTTAACTCCATTCAATATGAGATTGGCTGTGGGTTTGCTGTAGATGGCCTCTATCAGTTTAAGAAATGTCTCTTCTATACCTATTTTCTTAAGTGTTCTGATCATGAAAGGATGCTGGATATTATCAGAAGTTTTTTCTGCATCAATTGAGAGAATAATAATATGGTCTTTGTTTTTTATTTTGTTTATGTGTTGAATTATATTTATAGATTTACATATATTGAACCAGAGAGCCTGGGATAAAGTCCACTTGGTCTTGGTGCATAATTTGCTTGATGTGTGGCTGGATTCTGTTTGCTAGGATCTTATTGAATATTTTTGCATCAATATTAAATAGAGATATTGGTCCATACTTTTCTTTTCTTATTGGGTCTTTTCCTGGTTTGGGGATCAAGGTGATGTTTGCTTCATAGAATGTGTTGGGTAGTATTCCTTCTTTTTCTGTATTTTGGAAAAGGTTAAGTAATATAGGTACTAGTTCCTCTTTAAAGGTTTGGTAGAATTCTGATGTGAATCCATCTGGTCCCAGACTTTTCTTTCTGGGGAGATTTTGTGTAGTTGATGCTATTTCAGAACTTGACATAGGCCTGTTCAACATTTCCACTTCATCTTGGCTAAGTGAAGGAAGGTGGCGTGCTTCCAAGTATTGGTCTATTTCTTTCAGATTTTT
Organism: Perodicticus potto; assembly: GCA_963574655.1. NCBI lineage: Eukaryota > Metazoa > Chordata > Mammalia > Primates > Lorisidae > Perodicticus > Perodicticus potto. The sequence continues at coordinate 2,987 of CAUYRH010055916.1, forward strand.
GTATGTCTGAGAGTAGAGTTTCTTGTAATATTCATTAAGGATTTTTTGAATTTCTGAGGAGTCTGTTGTTATTTCATCTTTGTCATTTCTGATCGATTAAATTAGAGATTTTATTCTTTTATTTCTGGTTAGGTTAGCCAAAGGTTTATCTATTTTATTGACCTTTTCAAAAAACCAACTTTTTGATTTATTGATTTGTTGTATAATCCCTTTGTTTTCAATTTCTTTTAATTCTGCTCTAATTTTGGTTATTTCTTTTCTTCTGCTGGGTTTGGGATTGGAATGTTCTTCCTTTTCCAGTTGCTTGAGATGTCCCATTAAGTTGTTAACTTCCTCTCTTTCTGTTCTCTTGAGGAAGGCTTGCAGTGCTTCAAATTTCCCTCTTAGGACTGCCTTTACAGTATCCCAGAGATTCTAGTAATTCGTGTCTTCATTATCATTTTGTTCCAAAAATTTGGTACTTTCCTTCTTAATCTAATCTATGACCCAACTATCATTCTGCATAAAGTTATTTAGTTTCCATGTTTTTGTATGAGTATACAGATTCATGTTGTTACTGAGTTCAACTTTTATTCCATGATGGTCCAAGAAGATGCAAGGAATAATTTCTATTCTTTTAAATATGCTGAGGTTAGACTTGTGACCTAAGATGTGATCAATTTTGGAGGATGTTCCATGGGCTGATGAGAAGAATGTGCATTCAGTTTTGTTAGGATGGAATGTTCTGTAGATGTCTATTAAATCCAATTGTTAAATGGTTAAGTTTAAGTCTAAAATTTCTTTGCTGAGTTTCTTATTGGAGGATCTATCCAACGCTGCCAAAAGGGTTTTAAAATCTCCAACTATTATGGTGCTGGAGGAAATCAAGTTGCTCATGTCTGTTAGAGTCTCTCTTATTGAGGCACATTCTGGTTGGATGCATAAATGTTAATAATTGAAATCTCATTACCCTTAACAAATATGAAGTGACCATTCTTATATTTCCTTACTTTTGTTGGTTTAAAGCCTATTGTATCTGCAAATAAAATTGCAACACCTGCTTTTTTCTGTTTGCCATTTGCCTGAATTGTAGATAACCATCCCTTCACCATGAGTCTATATTTATCTTTTGAGGTAAGATGATATCTTTGTATGCAGCAGATATCTGGCCTGAGTTTTTGTATCCAGTCAGCCAACCTGTGCCTCTTTAGAGGATAATTTAAGCCATTCACATTAATTGAGAATATTGATAAGCCTGGTAGTATTTTGGGTATCAGGTTTTTTGAAAGTCCAGTGGGCATTTTTAATTCTTTTGCCACTGTGGAAGTTGAAATTTTTTTTTGGGGGGGGGGGGTTCTACATATGGTTTCTTTTTTTTTTCTTTTTTTTATATTTTATTTTATTAAATCATATCTAGGTACATTAGTGTAATCAAGGGGTACAATGTGCTGGTTTCATATACAGTTTGAAATATTTTCATCAAAGTGTTTAACATAGCCTTCATGGCATTTTCTCTATTATTGTATGAAGACATTTGTATTCTGCATTTAACAAGTTTCGCTGTACTCTTTTAAGATGCACCATAGACCCTCCAATTACCCTCCCTCCACCTAACCTCTCCCCTCCCCTCCCCTCCCTTGCCCCTTTCCCCAAATGGAAGTTGGAATTTGATTAAAAGTTTCTAAGTGAGTTTACTTTGGTGGTAGAGGATCGTGCTGGTCTTTATGGAGGATAGGTCTGAGAATATCCTGGAGAGCTGATTTAGTTATGGCAAATTTCTTCAATGTGTGAATATCATTCAAGTATTTTATTTCTCCATCATAAATGAAACTCACTTTAGCTGGATACAGGATCCTAGGTTGAAAGTTATTTTGTTTTAGGAGGTTAAAGGTCGATGATCACCCTCTCGTAGCCTGAAAAGTTTCAGCAGAGAGATCTGCAGTCATTCTTATATTCTTCCCTTTGTAGGGTATGGTTTTCTTACATCTGGCTGCTTGCTGAATTTTCTCCTTCATATTAACTTCGGCAAAGTTAATTATAATGTGTCTGGGAGATGTTTTATTTGGGTTGAGTCATGCTGGGGTTCTGAAACTGTCTGCTATCTGAATTTCAGAATCTCTTGCCTTGTTTGGGAAATTCTCCACAATAATCTCTTGGAGTAGAGCATCTGGGCCTTTCAAAGCAATCTTGTCGCCTTCAGGAATTCCTATAAGGCGAATATTAGTTTTCTTTGAATTGTCCCAGAGCTCTCTGAGAGAATGATCCATCTTTGCTCTCCACTTCTCTTCCTTTTTGAACATTTGGGAGTGTTTAAAAGCTTGTCTTCAATGTCAGAGATACTTTCTTCTGCCTGCTCCATTCTGTTACTGAGGGATTCTACTGTATTTCTCAGATCTTTGAGGGCTGCAAGTTCTTGCCTCAATGTGTCAAAGTCTTCCATAATTTTGTCTTTGAATTCATTGAATTCTTGAGACAACTTTTGAAATGCTCCTTGAATTTCTAATTCCAACTTTATCTCCATTCTGTTAATTTTATTTGCAATCCAAAGTCTGAATTTGATATCTGACATCTTAGCCATTTGTTTATGAATGGGATGTTCTGGTGTGTCCACCTTGTTGTTCCTTGGGGGAGTTGATCTACTCTGATTATTCATGTTGCCAGAGTTTTCCTGCTGATTCTACCCCATGATTATTTTTCACCATTTGGCTAGATGAGCAGATAAGGTGAAACTGGGTTGGGGGCTCCTGGAGTAGTGATTAACCAGCCCTTTGCCCAAAGCTGGGACTGGTGACTGCAGGTTTTCCCCTACAGCTTTGCAAAGGACCCATACAGTACTACGGCCTGAGATGCTGGGGACCTGCTTAGTGTGGTGGGGCTATGTGCCTCTATCTTATTTTTAGCTGGTCTCTGTCCAATCCTAGTGAATCAGTAACTCTGGGTTGAAGTCTCAGCTGTAGAGAGATACAAGCAACTAAGACACCCTGCCCCCTATGGGCAACAACTGGAAAAGGAAAATCAGACCTTCCCACAACAACACAACCAGAGTACCACGTTGGATGGTCCTCGGGTGATTGGCCCAGGTCAAGAGTTCCAAATCAGTTGTCCCATTTAGCACCCAGTCTCAAGTGGGAGAGTTCAAAAGGTCTCCAGCAACTAGATATCAGGGGTCTGCTGGCAGCTCGAGTATGATTCACTCCGGTGCTCTGTGGAGTCAGAAGGTCCCACCCAGTAAATGAATTAGTCCAGGAAGGTTGATGTCTCCTTCCCCACCTTGCACCTCTGTCATGCCCAGTCACTGGTAACCCCACAGGGCTGTGACCCAGTTCTCTCCAATGGTCAGATGCTATAGGGGTTTGTGCCTGTCTGAGTTACAGGGAGATCTATGTCTCCTTGGCCAGGCTGTCACACTCTGCTACCAGCTGGCAGTGGGAGCTGAAGCCTGACTACCTTGGGTGCTTAATGGAAGCTGGGGAGTTTTACTCAGTTCCAGCCCTGCCCCTGATTGATGTTGATGCCACTTATATTCTCGCAGAATTTGCATTTCTTTCCCAGCTATATTTCAGGAGCTGTTTGAGTTCACAGAAACTGCGACTCAGCCCTGCCCTGTGCTTCTGCCTCTGCGCCAGTTCTCATGGAGCTGGTATCTCTGTCTCTGCTGCACTCTGAGTTGGGGTGGGCGTGGTTAGAGCTTACAAACGGCTCTCAGTTCCTGCCCTTCCCTGGGCTGATGCTGCTGCCATGCCTGCTTTTGTCCCAGTTATGCTCCCCTGGGGGCCGCTTGCATCTTGGGCTCACAAAAGCAGCAATTCTGACTCAGCCCCACACTGGGAGTATGCTGCCTCTGCGCCTGTGGATTCTATTCTCTGTACCCACAGTGCCCTGCCCCAGGCAGGTACTGCCTCAGGCATACCCTTTGTTCACTGCGCCTGTGTTTCAGTCCCAGATCTGTTCCACCTGTGTCCACCACCGGAACAGAGGCCCGGTTCCCTCTGCTTGCTCAAGAATTTTCTTGCAGTGCGAACTCTGCTATGTTTCGTTTTTACCATGTTGTCACGTTCGTGCATCCTGCCCCCCTTCAAGGCTGGGTTGCTGATATGCTCAGGGACAATCTCCTGATGGGATTCTATCAGGATTATCTTTACCCAGATTTTCACAACTGTTTTAGTGTGTTATTGTTTCACCCATAATTTTATAATCAGCCATGAATTAATTTTCAGGCAAGAACCTCCTGGCTAGATCTTTCCCAGTGATTAGTGGGATGCTACAGGTGGTGGTTCCAGCTCCTGCTGGCTTAGCCTGTAGCATTAGAAGGCATTTTCATGTTCACCATGACAAACTCACCCTTCTCCTCATCGTCCCTGTGAAGGCTAGGTATTTCACATGCTTATTTGTTCAGATGAATTGTACATTCAGTTTGTCAACTTCAAAAATGTCTTGCTGGAACTTTGTAATTATTTTGTTCCATTTAATTGGGAAACAGTTGGCATCTTCAGAGCCTTGCATTTCCCAGTTATCAGTCAAGCACTATGGTGGGGCTGCCTGGATGCCCTCCCCCAAATAGCCATGTGGCTTGATGCTGCCATGTTATCTCCTCTTCTGGGTGGGCAGCCTTGGTGAGTCCTGTCCTTGGACTCACCTGGTGAGGCGAGGATCCCACAGAGGAGGAGATAACTGGTCCCTGTGTGTGAGAGCCTATGTTTCATAGGGAGATGATGGAGCTTCTGTGGAGACAGAGGGATTGATGTTGCAGGGGGCCAGGCTGGGTCCTGACTGTAATGAGGAGGGGCCATGTCCGTGGTGCACCTGCTGGAAAGAGCCCATGGGAGTCCGCTGGGAAGGCAGGATATGGGGGATGGCATGGACTGCCCTTTCCCAGGAGCAGCCTCCCTCCATGTCCTCCCCTGATCTTGATGTCTGACTTGGTATTTGCCATCTGTGGCCCCTACACCCTACAGCAGACCCCAGCAGCAGGAATTCTGTTTTGTTCAGTTCAGAACCTGCAGCTATTAAAACAGTGCCCTTTGGTGGTGTGACTTGGGGTGACTCAGCTAGCAGGCCCTGCCTGACTCACGCCATGCCGGAACCAGGAATTCCATAGTTTCTGCCTGTGTGGTGAAGAGGCACCCACTAGTGGCTGTGGGCAGGACAGTTGAGACTGTGTCTCTGTTCCAGCCCCTTCCCCTGCGTGGGTGGGACAGTCCCTGCAGCTGTGACACTGAGTTCAATCCCTTTAGGTCTTTGAGGCTCTCCACCCATTCCAAGCACGCTGGTGGACACAGCTTTCAGAGGAACCAGGCATTCCTTTTCATGCATTGTTACCCTTGAACTTTGATGTAGTCACTCTGCCACCTAGTTTTTGCCACTTCCACCCTAATCTTTCTCCAGACTCCACTCTGCATAGCCGCCCTGCTGCTCAGTCCCTTTGCTTGCTCTCAGGTGTTTCCTGCATGTGGCCAGGGCCCCACCCCCATCTCCCTTCACTGACCATGTCAACCTCCTGTGGCTCAGGCCACACTCTAGTGCTGTCCTTGTCCTTGTGCTTGCTGCAGTATCTGGGGAGGGGGCAGGGAGGACCCATGTCCCTTGAGCCCTTGTTCCATGCCAAGCCCCTTTGTGGGACATGCCACTGTGCAGAGGCTGACCAGCACCACAGCTGTCTCTCCCCTCCCCTGTGGCCCTTCCTCTCACAGGGACTCTGTCTAGAGCAGAGATGCCATGAATCCCTAGAGTGTTGCAAGCAGCTGTGTCTGGTGCTCAGAGACTCCCAGAAACACCGCAGGGTCCTTTGATGTCTGGGTCAGCTTTCCCTTTATAGACCAAGTTGGAGTTCAGCACACTAGAGGAGCCAGAGGGGGCCTCCCCTGGGCTCCTGCAGAAGGCCACGCCCTCTCTGCAAGCTGTAAAGTGGCCATGTCCCACACCTCCCTCCTCTTCCTGGGCTAGTGACTGTGCTGGGGCAGGGGCATAGCAAGATCTGGACCTGGGACCAGATGGGGAGTGGGAGTGGGGGGAGAAAGGTCACTTATGTGATGGAGAGGTGGAGGAAGAGGCCTGGAGCTAGGGAGAAAGGAGGGATGGAGACTCAGTGACTGGAATGCTCAATGAGTCTGAGGCCCCTGGGACCCTCCCTAGTGGGACCAGGCACAGAGGAGGGGCCCTCCTTCCCTGGAGTTCACCTCCCCTGGCTCTGGGACAGTAAGGAACATGCCTCATACGTGCTAGCCCAAGGCCCCAGGAAGGGCATCCCTGGGGCCTTTAGGGACATGTCCTGTGACCCTGTGCTGGTGGCCTGAGCTCAGAGGCATCTCAGACTCCACAACAGGCCCTGTGAGGGCCCTGTGTCCCTGGCATCACTGTCTGTGAGGAGACCCTTCCTTGGCTGAACTCCAGCCACTGGTCTGGCCCCCACTCCAGGTACGGCCCAGTTGTGCCCTGTTGAAGACCCTGTAGCAAAATGGGAGTCTCAGGGGTCCAAAGAGGCCCTGTGCCCCAGGTCCACTGCTTGCTCCCATGGCCTTCCCCTACTGGTCAGACCCTGGGCAGCCCCAGCCCTCACGTGCTTGGTTGCAGAGTTCTAGGTATAACTGGACAGCGGCAGCTTGGCCGTGGCTACTGAGGGGTCAGTTTGCTGAGGGTGTCTGGCTGGCCCTTCCTCTGGCTCAGCATATGCTCAGGGGCTCTGGCCCCCAGGACCTCCTTCCAGCCCTCTCTTTCCTTTGCCCTGGGAGGCCATGGTGGGAGGCACAGCTGGGGTTGGTTGAAGCACAGCGGGCACAGGGCAGTGGCCAGGTGTATGTGTCACTGGGTGACCAAGGGCACCTTCAAGAGAGTGTGTGGCAGCCCCAGGCTGCAGAGTCCAGAATGGGTCAGAAAAGGAATTGAGGCAGAGGGTGTGAGGTGGGTGGAGGGGCTGGGATGGAAGGGGGCAGGACGTGGGGCCAGAGTTGGGCTGCGTGTGCTCCAGAGGGGTAGGTCAGGCCTGTGGACCCTTGGGTGGAGAGACCAGGGGTGCTCCACCCCTCCCAGGCCCCACCATACCTGGCTCTTGGGAGTGGGCAGCTGCCTGGGGAATGGCCGGTGCTGCAGGATAGAGGCCTAGCAGCTGGGCATGGAAGGGGGTGTCAGGTCTGAGGGGTACAGGAAGCAGGCATGGCCTTGGAAGGCAGGGTGGTGGCTCAGGAAAGCAGGAAGGCTGTGATGGAGATAAAGGGCTTGGAATTTATGGGGGTCAGGGTTCTGCCTGGAAGCCAGGGAACTTTTGTGTTCTCTGGAGGGTCTGAGCTATGTGGGGCGGCTGGGGAGTGTCCCGTGGTCCCAGTAAGGACACGGACAGCATCAATGATGGCCAGGAGCTGTTAGTTTTCTTCCCTGGACACTGCAGGGATGAAGCCTAGGTAGGGGCACCTGCCTCCCTCCCTCCTGTCCACCTGTCCTGTCTACCCAGGCCCTTGTCCTCCTTTGAGTTTGTGAAATTGGGAAACTCACAGCATAGGCCTTGCCTCTACACTGAATTTGTTTGTGGTTCAGGTTCTTCTTATGAAACTACCTGCCACTGTACATGCTTCAAGGCTCTACAAAGCCTGGATCCAACCTGGTGCAGTATTGCAATTAAAAAATAAAGCAAAGCAAAAGGATAACAATAAAGGGGCCCCTGAGCCACCACCACTAAGGGGACAGGTGTATGCAATGGGCCATCCTGTTCCAATGCCTCGTGACTAGAATGAGGGGCAGATAAACCCACCTCTTTTATCCTGTTTTGTGATTTTGCTTTCCATTTATACATACCTCTCACACGATCTGTAAAGTTGCTCCCTTTTAAGATTTTTACATTGCACAATTCTCTGTAAAGTTTCTTTTTGCATTTCCTTGATGACCAGTGAAGTTGAACGTTTTTTCATACATTTATTTATTGGCCATTTGGAGTTCCGTGTCTGTGAATCATGCATGTGTGTGTAATTGTTACCCCTTTTCCCTGTTAGGAACTGTCTTTTTTATTGCTGATCCTATGGCCTCAGCTCACCATGCTGGCGCCTTTCTGAGCCAGTCTGAACCTAGCTAGTTGTTGTCAGCCACCTTTTCCTTTATGGCTTTGTCTCTTTGGGAAGCTGCGCCCCTCGTTGTCTTATCTGGTCTTTGAGGTGTTGCTTTTCGCATTTCAGTCCCTATTTCATCTATTTTTGTGGATAGTATGCAGTGGAGGCCCTGTTCAGTCCTCTCCGTGTGGACAGCCGGGGCCCAGCACTGTCCAGTTCAGATCTCCTGTCCCATTTGGTCTCATCTGGATGGAATCAGATTTTTTGCAGCCTGAGGGCTACGTTCAGGCCATCAGCCTGGGAAGGGCCTATGGCTTTGCTCTCTATGGGGCCCTGCCCCCCACCACCCAGCTCAGCAAGTCCAATCTCCTGGGGGGCCCTGCCTCCTCCTGGGGCGTCCACAATTCAGCTCTACTTGGTGCTTACCTCCCTAGCTTTATCAAGGTATAATTAACAAATAAAAATCATCTATATTCAAGGTATACAATGTGATGATTTCATATACATACTAGAATGATCACTACCATCAGATTAATTAATACTCCCGTCACCTCACATAGTTACTGTGTAGGGAGTGAGGACACTTTAGATCTTCTCTTCTAGTGAAGTTCAAGTAAACAGTCATCACCATGCTGTACGTACCCCCCCCCAAATTACTCTAACTGAAACTTTGTGTCCTTTGATCCACCATCTCCATCCCCCAGTCACTGGCAACCACCCTAAACTCTGTGCTTCTGTGAGTTTGAGTGTTCCAGAGTCATCCACAGGTCCATGTGAAACCATTCGGTGTCTGTCTTTCTGGGTCTAGTTTATTTCACGGAGCATAATGTCCCCAGGTTTGTCCATGTTGTTGAGAACAGCAGAATTTCATTCCTTTTTATGGCTGAATAATATTCAATGGTGTGTATGTACCAGATTTTCTCCGTCCATTCATCTCCTGACAGGCACTGAGGCTGTTTCCATATCTTGGTTATTATGAAGAATGTTGCAATGAACATGGGAATACAGATATCCCTTCAATATAGTGACTTCATTTCCTCGGGATATCCCCAATAGCGGGACTGCTGTATCACATGGTGGTTCTATTTTTAATTTTTTAGAAACCTGCATATTGTATTCTATCATGGTATACCAATTTATATTCTTATCAACAGCATATAACACATCCTCGCCAATACTTGTCTCTTTTATATACTTTTTCGTTTTAACATTTCATTTCAATTCATTTTAACATTTCCTTTAACATTTCATCTTAACATTGAACATTTAACAGGTGTCCGGTCATATCATACTGTGGTTTTGCTTCTCATTTCCCTGGTGATTAGTGATGTTGAGCACCTTTTTACATACCTCTTGATCATCTTCTTTGGAAAAGAAGTGCCCATTCAGATTCTTTGCCTATTTTAAAAATCAGGTTATTTTGTTGTTTTGCTATTGAGTTGCACGAATTTCTCATGTATTTTGAGTATTAACCCAGTTGAGATACATGTTTTACAAGGAGGTTCCCCCGTGTGTGGCTCGGCCTCACTTTGCCGATGGCTCCCGTTAGTTAACGTGCCGGCCTCTGAGTTGGGTGCAGCTCCGCTTCTTATTGTAGCTTTTGTTGCCTGTGCTGTTGGTGTCATATACAAAATAATTATTTCCAAGACCAATATTGAGAAACATTTTTTCTGTTTTCTTCTAAGAATTTTATGGTTTCCTACCTTATATTTAAGTTTTTAAGCCATTCAGAATTAATTTTGGTGTATGGTGTAAGATAAGGGCCCAGTTTCATTCCTTTGTGCGTGGACATTCAAGTTTCCAAACTCCACTTGTTATAGTCCTTTCTCCACTGTGTTTCCTTGGCCCCCTTATCAAAGGCTAGTTAACCATATATGTGTAGGTTTATTCCTGGGCTTTCTATTTCATTCTATTGATTTATGTATCTGTTTTTCTGACAGTACCATACTGCTTTGATTACTGTACCTTTGTATTATAATATGTTTTGAAACCATAACTGATACCTCCAGATTTGTTCTTCTTTCTCAAGATTACTTGGGCTACTTAGAGTGTTTTGTGATTTCACACAAATTATAGGACTATTTTTTCTATTTCTGCAAAAACATGCCATTGGAATTTTAATAGGGATTGCATTGAATCTGTAGATTACTTTGAGTACTATGGGTATTTTAATAGTATTAATTCTTCCAATTCATGAACATGGGATATCCTTACATTTACTTGTGTCTTCGTCTTCAATTTCTTTCATTGACATTTTATAGTTTTCAGTGTACAAATCTTTCACCTCCTTAAATTTATTATTCAGTATTTTATTCTTATTTTTTATGCTATTGTAAGTGAGATTATGTTCTTAACTTTTTTTTCAGATAGTTCATTGTTAGTGTATAGAAGCACGACTGATTTTTGTATGTTGATTTTGTATCCTGCAACTTTCCTGTATCCATGGGTTTTTTTTTTTGTTGTTGAGTATTTAGGGATACAGATTTACATATATATATATACATATATATATATGTATCATGTCATCTGTAAAGAGAGACAATTTTATTTTTTATTTTTGAGACAAGAGTGTTGATCTTGTCTCAGTCTCATTCTAACTCACAGCAACCTCAATCTCCTGGGCTGAAGTGATCCAGTTGCCTCAGCCTCTATAGTAGCTGCGACTATAAATACATCCATCAGGCCCAACTAATTTTTTCTATTTTTAGTAGAGACAGTGTCTTGCTCTTGTTTAGGGCTCAGCTGATCTGGAACTCCTGAGTTCAAGTGATCCTCCTGTCTCAGCCTCCCAGAGTGCTAGAATTACAGGCATGAGCCACTATGCCTGGCCTAAACAGAGATAATTTAATCTCTTCCTTTCAGATTTGGAAGACTTCAATTTATTTTTCTTTCTTAATTGCTCTGGCAAGTACCCCCAAGTATCATGTTGAATAGAACTGGTGAGTGGGCACCCTTGTCATGTTCCTGATATTAGAGGAAAAGCTTTCTGCTTTCATAGTTTGGTGGTGGCAGCAGCTTTCGGGCTCATGAGGGTACAAACGTTCTCCAGCAGCTCAGAAGCTTGCTGACTACCATATGTATGAGGAAAGAAGAAACCTCCACCTACCTTCCCACTGAGCTCCAAGTTTCTCTGGGAGAATGTCTACTGTTGATGTCTACTGTTCTGCTCCACAACTTCCTGAGGAAGGTTTTGACACCTTTCCTTCAGAGTTACACCTGAGCTGTGTTGTTTTTTTTATCTGAAACTTATACTTCTTTTTGGGACAATCTGGCAATTGATGTTGCTAGTTATCCATCTTCCCTGTCACTAATTGGCTAATTTGAAAAATCTGCCTTTGAGTTTGCTGATTCCTTCTTCAGTATGATCAAGACTGTTATTGAAACTCTCTATTGAATTTTTCAATTTGTCATGCATTCTTCAGCTCTCAGATTTGTTTGGTTCTTTTTTATAGTTTCTATTTCTTTATTAAACTTTAAACTTTGTTTATGCATTGTTTCTCTGATTTCATTGGTTTTCTTTGTCATATTGCACTTCTTTAAGATGATTGTTTTGAATTCTTTGTCAGACAATCTGTAGATATCCATTTCTTTGGGGATCACTTACTGGAGTTTAGTTAGTTTCTTCTGGTGGTAGCATGTTTGCTTAATTTTTTGTTATCTATGTAGCCTTGTGTTAGTGTTTTCATTTGAAAGACAAACACCTTTCCAGTCTTTACAGACTAGTTTTGGCAGATAAATATCTTCTATTGGGTCCCTCGGCTGAAGGGATTGCCTCTGGGATTGTAGTTGAGTGTGGACATTGCTGCTTCTGGGTGCATAGTGAGTCTCACTGTTAGCAGACCTTTCATCAGGGGCTTGAGCAGAAATTGGCCCTTTCTTTTCCCTGTGTAGACTGGACTGCCTCTACATTTTGGAGAATAAAGATGGCTCTGGGACTAGGATACATCAGTCACTGAGTGAGTCCCTGAGTAGTCAGGACTTGTCCCAGATTAAAGCTGAGAAGGAATGGAACCAAGTCACAGGGATGCTTTAGGGTTCATAGCTGAGACTGAGTTCTGCAGGCTTGCTTGGGGGTGCAGATGGCCATCCCTACTGTCAAGTTTTGGGGTGGACAGGACTGCCTTCACCCATGGCTAAGCAGGGTTGTATCTGGGTCACAGGGATCCTCCAAGATCTGTAAGTGAACTGAGATTAGTAGGCCTGCCTCTTGTGGCACATATGAGTCTGACTCCCAGTGGCCCCTGAGCAGGCAGATCTGCTTCTGGACTCAGGACTACTTTAAGATCTGCAGTGGGACTGTGGTAGTTGGGCTTGTTTCTTGGCTCACAGACAAGTATGTCTTCCTAGCAGGTTCTCTGGAAGGCAGGACTCCTTTCAGACTGGAGGTGAGGGTCTGGAGCTGAACTACAGGACTATTTCAGGTTCTGCAGTGGGACCGTGGTTGGCAGACCTGCTTCTGGGGGCATGGACTGGGCGTGTCTTCTAAGAAGTCCCTGGGGAAATGATTTTGGTGACAGGACCAAGGACAAATAGGACACTAACTGAGTCCATTGGGGGATGAGGACAACTAAGGGTCTGTAGCCAGGACTACAGGTGGTGATCTTGCTACCTAGGTGCAAACCTGCCCTCTCAAAACAGCCCTCCCCAATCTGGAGTTCCATCAGAGTTTTGCAACCTTTGATCTGAGTCCTAAGGCTCCCACAGAGGGACTTTTGTCCGTGGATGGCTGTCGCATTCTTGTTTGTATTGGTGGAGGAGGGTACAAGAGGATTATCTGCTGACTGCTGATAATCATATCCACTTGGTGCTTTTCCAATCTCCTTATTTTTCTTTTGTTTCTTTTAAAAAGAAAATTTTTTCCTTATGGTTTCTAATTTTTTCCTTTTATTTCTTTGCCAACACAAAGCACTACTTTTGTAGGTCAATTCAGTCTGCCCTATAATTTAAAGTTCTCAGGATGCTGGTTCTGGTGGTATTTTTTTGAAATGTAATTTTTTTTTTTTAAGCGTGAGCTTGTATTACTAGGGTATTGAGATTTCCACTTTCTCTGAGGGAGTCTCATGCTGCCTTGGTGTGGGCGAGCCCTAAGTTGCTTCTGTCCTTTCTCATTATCCTTTGTCACCAGCCACTGATTCTTCATGGGGAACATCTTTTTTCCTGCCCAGAGTCCTGGGCAAAAAGCTTGTGCAGCCTCTCCCTGACAATAGGGAGAACTCTGTGCTTTTTTGAGGTTTCCATCACACCTGAGCCTCTGCTGGGAGGGGGTGGTATTTCTGCACCTAACAGGCCACTTCCCCCTCTTTTCACTGAAGCCTTTAATTTTCTCTTTCTTTTTGGTACATGGTGTTTAGTTTCTCTGTGACCTCGGAAGCTGTGCAGCTGACCTAGGGCAGCATTTCATTAGGGTTGGGAGGGAAAGGGGGTTTTAGCAGAGTCTACTGTGTTGCTATAACCTTTTCAAACTAGGCATTTCCTAGTGTTTCCTTCTGTTTCTTGCAATTCTTACAGCAAGACAGTTGGTCTGATTGCCCAGGTCAACACTATGTACTTTGAGGTCTCCTCAAATTTTTTCTGGTTCATTTTTGTGCATCCCTGGATCAAGTATGAAAATAATTGGGTTAAAAACCATCACAGTAAGTGAGGTGTAGAGACTCAAGCCTATAATTACAGCACTCTGGGAGGCTAAGGAAGGCGAATTGCTGAGCTCAGGAATTCGAGACCAGCCTGAGCAAGAGTGAGATCTGTCTCTACTAAAAATAGAAAACTAGCTGGGCGTTGTGGCAGGCACCTGTAGTCCCAGCTACTCAGGAGGCCGAAGCAAGAGAATCACTTGAGCCCAAGAGTTTGAGGTTGCTGTGAGATATGACGCCATGGCATTCTACCTAGGGTGACAGTGAGACTGTCTGAACCCCCTCCAAAACAAAAAACATCAAGGTTTCTGTTCATATTTTTAGACCACATAAAAGAAGGAAAATGTTTAGATGCACTCAAGTTTCACTCTGGGGGGTAGCCCTGTCTTGGTGGGGTCCCCGTGCACAGATAGCCTACTGGGAGGCGGCAGGCCCACGTCATGTGGCCCTGGTGTCCTGGTGAGGCCTGTAGGATTCCTGCCCCTGGCCCACTGTCAAGCTGTAGCAGCCTTGTTTTCTGGGGTCTCAGTACCCCATCTGTGTTCCTCTTCCCTAGACTCTGCCCCCTTGTTTGATGGCCTCTGACATGTGCCCTGCTACCTGTGTTCAGGTCCCAGAAGGGGGAGACACCTCAGTTAGGATCCTTCCATGATTTCAGTAGTCACTGAGGAAGGACCGAGAGATGGGCACGAACATGAGGGAGCATTTGCATTACCAGTGATGCTTCTCACCAGAGGGTTTAATCCCCAGGTAAAGGACACTGTGTGTCACAGGAGCAGTGCTTGTGTGCACCCACGAGTGTGTCCGAACATCTCTGTGTGCCCGTGTGCTGCATGGGCGTGTGCACATGTCGAATCCCCATGCAGAGTGGACAGGGACCAAGAGCCCTCTGTGGGCAGCAAGGGGTGGTGTGGAACTCGGGAACTAGGGCTTGGAAACTCAGGGGTGGCCCAGGGCAGGCAGGGCTTTGAGACCAGCATGTTGGTAGGTGTCCTGTGCTAAGTGCCCATCTCACCTGTGACCTTTTCTGACAGCAAAGAGAAAGACGCACATTCCTCACTTGAAGGTGGACTTTCGGAAGCCCTGGAAGCAGCGGAGCAAGGCGGTGCCCCCAAAGCCCGAGGTCCTGCTGGGCCGAACAAAACGTGTCTATTCTGCATGCCACCAGTGAGCATCTCTAGCTGCCCCCTGCTCCACGGGGCCCTGCAGAGCCCCGGGGCTGCTCCCACTCCAGCCTGCCCAAGAAGAGGTGCTGGGGCTTCTCTTGGGCGTGTGGTGGGGCAGGCAGGAAAGGACAGCTGCCACCACAGGCCTAGCCACTGCAGATGTCCTAGGGAAGACCTGTGTAGAGCCCTCGGACCCGCCTGGAGCTATGACACCTGAAGAGCTGCGTCTGGATGTGCCTACTCCTCTGCACGGGGAGGCTCTGCTTCTCACACTCATGTAGGGCCAGGAGATCACAGTTAAATGTCTGCCTGGCAGACCAGTGCAGACTGCAATGCCTAATAAAACAGCCCCTTGGGGCACACCCAGGAGAGTGGGTGCTTCCGCCAGTGCCGCTGTGTTGGCCTCTCTACCTCTAGGGAGCCTGGCACTGGGACCCCCATTGGCACAGGGGCAGGGCCACAGATCCCTTGAGATGACCCTCCCCTTAGGGACACAACCTGTTGAGGACAGATGGGACCATCAGGACATGCTGCCAGGCCCAGCCTTGGGACAACTGGGTCCCCTTTCTCTGGCCTCCTGGGTGTATGAGGCCACCTGCAGGGACTAGAATTTTCCTGGGGGTCAGAGGCTCTGCCTGTCCTTTGTGACCAGAGAAGAGGTGGGAGTTGGGTGGGGAAGGTGAGTGGCCCTTGCTGGAAGCTGCCTGGGGTCTCTGTGCTGTGGCCCTTCCCTCTCCTCTACACCAACGTGGGTGCTCAGTCAAGAACAGACCCAAGTCTGCCCAAGTGGGATGTGGAGATACAGCTGGGCTGATTGGACCCAGCACAGCAAGTGTCCCTGCAGACCCCACTCACGGTGTCCCAAGTCCCTCCCTGTCCCCCAAGATGCTCTGTCACATCAAGTACACACACAGTCTCCCTGGGCTGTGTGGAAAGTAGGTTGAGCAGCTCCATGAGGCTCTGGCCACTGTAGGTCTCCAGCCTTTTATTCATACAAGGACTCAAAGAGCACGTCACCCACAAACTCAGAGCAGCAGGGGCACCTCACAGAGGAAGGTCATACCCTGACTGGTGACTGCTCGGGCTGCCCCTTCCAGAGATGCGTGCAGGGTGGGGCCCAGAGCACTGCCCCCTTGGCCACTGGGGTGCAGCAGGGGTGCTGCTGCCCTGTCCCCACCTGAGAGCCCATGACCCTGCCTACAAGAAGGGGCCACCTGGTGAAGCAGGCTGGGGGCCTAGACTGAGCATGGCTAAGGTCTGACTCCAATGACTAGAGGCCTCGGTCCACTGTGCTGGCAGGTGGCTTCCCCAACTGAGTGATGAGGAAGAAGCCAAGCAGTGCTAAGCAGCCCTCCCAGGGCCCGTGTGGGTCATGGCAGCTGGTGTCCCCAAGGGTCTCCTTCTATTGCAGGGCCCCTCTGTGGCAGGAAGCCATCCCGCACACCGGGCCTGCTGGCAGCCAGGACTACAGTGGGCAGGCCCACCCAGACACAGGGGAGTGGGTCTGACAGCCTGTGTGAATGGGAAGCTCCCATATCCTAGGGCCACCTGGGTCCCTCCAGAGCTATTTGGGAGGGGCTGAGATAGCAGCTTTCGATCTGTGAACTTGTGCACGTCTAGAAAAGCCCTTAACTGTTGGCTGGCTGGGATCAGGATGGGACCCAGGTGTCTGGTGTCCCTCTGTCTGCAATGCCAGGTCTCACTGGTCATCCAGCATCACTGGGGCCAGATGACAGCCACAGGTCACTCTGAACCTTGGCCTGCGTCCCTTCCCCAAGCTGGGACCTGGCTCCTGGCCTGGATGGGGAGGGGGTAAGGGACCCTCACACAGGGCTGGACCCTAGCAAGGGCCCACTGTCTGAGCGCCGTGTATGAAGGGACTGCCTACATCTGCAAGGGGCTCTGGGGACAGCACCCACTCCCCAAAAGCATGACAGAGAGCACAGCCCAGAAGTGGTCAGCTGCTGCCTTGTCTGGACGTCAAGGGATTCCTCAATAGCAGGTCTTTTGTGAGGACAAAGTCTGTACAGACCCAGCAGCAGCAGTGCCTTCCTGGGGCGCCCTCTCACCCCAGCGTCGGGGGCGTCTCAGTGGCACAGGGAGGGTGGGGCCTGGCCTTGGAGCCCATGCTGAGTCGAAGGTGTCATGCATAATCTCAAGGGCTCCAACCTGGGTGGTGGACACCCCAATGGTGCTTACAGGCTCCCTGTTGGGGGCGGGGTGAGGGGATCTCACTTTCGAGACCTGAGCTGGCGGGGTGTGGGGGTGGGTCCCCAGGGGAGGAGGCAGGGGAGGAAGGCACAGGCTTGCTCACGGTCTCCAGCGGGATGTTGCTAATGGCGCCTCCTCCACAGGCCTCAGGTAAGGGCTGCTTCAGGGGTGCGGGGCACTGGGGGTGTGGATGGGAAGCTGGAGGTGCCCCTGAGGTCCCTGAAATACATGGCTTTTGGGGGCACTGACTCCCAGCTGACCTGAAGGCCTCATACAAAGTTAAAAGCCAGGGAACAGGTGCCAGGCCTGGGCCAGTGCAGTGAGCCCCTGTCCCCACCTGCCCTGTACCCCTGCTAGGCCTCTTAGCCGAGAGGAATTAAATATTGTCCGTTCTGCATTTTGGCAGTCAGTCCTTGGCCTCAGTTCCTTAGGGCCATGGGGCTGTTATCGCCACCGGGGTCTGGCTACTGCAAGGCCCAGGCTGAGGAGGAGCAGGAGGGGGAGGAAGGCGTGGGGCTGCGGACAGCAGGCGGCTGAGGTCTTTGCCCCCTCCCGCTCTGACAGGCCGGGGAGGGCATGCGTCAAGGGTGTCCGGGAGCTGGAACTCTTTTTGCTGGACTTCCGGCCACAGAGGTCATCTGGGCAGCCATCACCGCTGCCAGAGCCACTGCCGTCATCACCTGGGAGGGAGAAGAGGCTCTCGCTGGCTTGTCCGCACTCAGAATGTGAGTGGGGCCTCCCCTCCCATGAGGACTCCATGTGCCAGGGGACCTGATGTCCTTCAGGTGTAGAAGCCAGTGGCACCCTGACCATAGCAGCCCAACCCTGTGGGTAGCCTGGAGACCCTGGACTCCAAGTCTGCCCACTTGAGGCCAGGCCAGGCCTCAACCCTGCCCCGGGACATGGGCTGTGTCCTTGCCTGCATGGCAGCAGTGGCCTCACAGCCACTGCAGGACACGGGCCAAGGGCCCAGGTGGGGGAACCTGGAGGGTGCCTGGCACCCTTCCTCTCCTGGGTGAGCCTGTCTCACCCCTGTGCTGATCTCCCCGCCGCACCACAGCCGAGCCCCTCTAGTGCCCCCCGCCCCCTCCTCACTGGCATCCTGGAAGTCCACGTCATTGCCGTTGTAGGCGCTGCGCAGCCGGTTGGTCATGATCTTCAGCTGCATGATCTGCTGCCGGATGGTCATGTCCGGCTTGGTGATGTCCACCTCTACCTCAGGGTTGTTGATCTGGTTCGCCAAGCCGTCACCCATTACCTCAGGGAGGTACCTGGGGGCAAGGTGGTAGAGCTCCAGTTACTGAATCAGCCCTGCAAAGGGGCATTGTCCTAGTGGGACGCCTCACCCCCTAATTCTTAGAGCTCTGGCCTGAGATGCCCGTGTGGCCACCTCCAGTCCGCTGTGAGCTGTGGAGCTGGCATAGGCCAGGCGAGGCCCTCCACCCAGCTCCCGGCAGCTGCTGCCATGTGCAGGGTGTGTCCACACACATACAGCACCGGGCACTTTGTGCCAGCCCATGGTAATCCCCTGGGAAGGAGGGTCTGTGGCCAGCCAGGCGGGTACCTACCGGCCCTTGGCCATCCCATTCCAGCAGCGGTCATCACTGGCGGTGCTCAGGGCCATCTTCTCGCTGCATAGCGTCCCTGGGAGGCTGATCCAGAAGTCCTGGACATCTCGGAGCTGGGCCTTGGCCTCAGAGACCTGCCAGGCATCAGTCAGGCCACTGGGCTGCCAGGGCCAGTCTGCCCCCTAACACCTGGGGTGTGGCCACAGCCAGTGGGCCAGCTGTGAGGTCACTCACCAGCTTCTCCAGCGTGCCCACGGACGGCTTTTCCTGTAGCACCAGCTTGCCCCGGCGCTGCCGCTCTTCGGGCCCAGGGGCCTGGGGATTGACTTTGGGGTTCCCACAGCCTTGGATGACCTGGGGAGACACCACAAGGGTCCTGGAGGGGCAGCAGGACACCTTAGGCCCAGATGGGGCCACACTTTGGGGCTTCATGCTTACCACACCCTCCTGTCTGCACCTTGGCCGTAAGTGTGTCCCTGTTGTCCTGAAGGGTGTTGACAGCCTCTGCCAGCCACACGTGCACGCTGCCGATGACACTCTCCACACCTGACGTGCCCCAGAACTTGTCGGTGATGAGTACCATGGAGTCTGGCGTAGGCGTGAACAGACAGGTGCACATGTCACCATGAATGCATGTTCAAACCAGTCTCAGCAGCAGGGTCAAAGGCACAGGTCAGCATGGGAGACCGTCAGCGCAGTCTGGTTGGCCAGCTTACTGTCATATGCAGTGGTGTACACTTGTCAGTAAGCACATGTGTGTCCGTGGGTTGGCGTTGACATGGACACGCACAGGGACATTTTGTATGCTTGTCTGGCTACTTTACCTCCATCTTGATGTAAACTGGCTCATGCAGGTGAGCAGATGCAGATGTACATGAGCTAGTGTGTGTGCAACCCCTGCACGCTGGTCTGCCTCCTGCCACCATGTGCACACGTGCTCACGTGTGTCCACATGTATGTAGTCAGCACACTTACACATAAAACTGACACGGCCCTCCGTTTTCTTGTTGGCCACACGTCATCACATGTACACTAGCATACGTGTTGGTCCCGTGTCAGCACGTGCACACTGACATGTAAGATGCTGACCTACCTCATGTCAGCACATGTGCTTGCCAACTGACACGTGCTGACATATATGACTGTTGGCTTGCCACATGCCAGCAGATGTACATGTTAGCATGTGTTAGCACATATGCGTGTGACCCACCTCATGTCAGCACATGTACACATAAGCACAGAGTTGGCATGCACTGGCCCAGTATCAGCACATGTACACGCCAGCTTACATGTCTGCCAGCCCACCCTGTGTCTGTGCATATACATGTTGACTTATACATGTCACACATATGTTGTCATGAGTGCATACTGGGGCATTCATGCAGTGGGAAAGCACAAGGAAATGTGACTCCATGAGGCTCTTTCTGGGTGGCTGCCCCAGGTCACAGGTAATATTCAAAGGGCATCCTTTCCCCTCAACCCATGGCTCCACCCAGATCTGGCTCTGAACGGATACCCCCGGACCCATGAGCAAGACTCTGTGGGCCTCTGGGTCTGAGCCCTGAGCTAGGGTTCCCCTACATCCAGGTGCCTGGCTGGGTGCCTGAGGACAGGCCTGGCCACTCACCCAGGAGGTTCCTCCATTCGGCATCCAGGTCAGCCTGGTTGGCAAGGCAGCCCTTGAGCACATTTCGGCAATAGTCAGGGCAGGGCCGGGCACCAGGGACCCCCAGGCAGTGAGCACAGTAGACCAGCTTCATGACGGCCCGTGAGCACTCTGGGGCCAGGGGCACCTAGGGAGCGAAGACAGCCTAAGCCAGGCCTTGGAACCCCCTAGGGTGCCTGGTGGACCCTGACCAGCCCTGAGGGAGCCCTGGAGGCAGGACAGTCACAGGGCCAGGACTACCTGGCACCCTGTGGTCACTAACGCTTACTGGAAAGCATGAATACCTCGCCAAAGCTTGGAAACTGGGGGGTGACTTTCTAGGGACCCTGGCTAGAGACCTGGGTGTTGAGGGTCTGAGCTGATTGCCCTCCTCTTACCCAGCCCGGGTGCAGCTAGCATGTGCTGCCCATGCCCCTGCATCCTGTGGGAGCCCCAAACTGCTCGAGCCTTCCCTCTTCCATGTCCCATTCATCCTGACCCCACAGCCAGGATCCACATCCAGCCCCAGGCCTGCTGACCCATCCCACCCCACCCAGGACAGAACCCAGCTGAAGCAGGGGCCCTGTGGGTCACGGAGAGGCCGGGACACTGGGCTGAGCCCGGGGACATGGGAGACACAGGGTGAAGGCCCTAGGGGGACTTCTGTGAGCCTGAGCAGCTATGCACACCTGGGCCACCTTCCGGACCACGTCGCTGGCCACGCCCAGGCCCTGCACAAAGGAACGAGCAGCCACAAAGGCGCGGGTGGCTCGCAGGCGCAGCTCCCGCGGGGCCTCCCCGAAGGGCCGCAGCGCCTCAGCCTGCTTGCCTAGGCAGTCCAGGTAGTCGTCGGGCAGCAGCAGCTGTGGGTGCAGCTGCCGGAAGAGGCGCTCGAGCAGGCGGGCCCAGAACTCCGCCAGCGTGTCCTCCAGGTGCAGGTTGGCGCCACGGTAGTAGAGGCGCAGCTCCGTGTACAGGTCCCGGAAGGCCCTGGTGTTCTGCGTGTACAGCTCCCCAAAGGCGCTAGGGAAGGCATCCTGCAGCGTCCGCTCCGAGTCATTCAGCAGGCGCTGGAAGTGGTCTATGTACAGGGGAGGGGTGAGGCTTGGTGCCCTCCTTCTACCCCGCTGGCTGCTTGGGTGCTGTGGCAGTCACATCGGGATGCCCGCCTAGGAGACCCGCTGCCCTGAGAATACACTCACGTGGCCAGCAGAACTGATACTGAGCTGCAGTGGCCAGATGGGCCGGGGGGTGAGCGGAGACCTCACCCTCCCACCACGGTGCAGAGGCCCAGGCAGCGGGTGCTCTCTCGGGTCTCAGGCCTTTGACACCTGCCAAGTCGCCCATCACTGGGGAAGACCCACAGCCACCTCCCCGCTGTGCTGGCATCCAGCAGTTCTCCCTGTAGCAGGCCTGCACTCACCGTCGAAGCTGCGCAGCTGGGCAGCCAGCACGGTCTGCAGGGTGCGGCTGCTGTCCCGCAGCGCAGTCTCCAGCTCAGCCCTGCTGCGGTTGGCCAGATTCTCCTCCATCTCGCTGGTGCAGCAGGTGTAGCCCTGGGGGCAGATCCGCAGATGCTCACCTGCGAGGAGGGGTGGCCATGAGGGCAGCCTCGGGCTCTCCTGGGCACAGGGGCGAGGACAGCAGGCCCAGGATGTGTCTGCCAGGAGCTCGTACAGCCCCTGTGTGAGGACAGAGACCAGGACCCAGGCAAGGCTGGCCTGGGTCTTGCCACCTACCAGCATGTGACACAGCAGGGCCTCCTCCCAGCTCTGCAGGGAAGCCCCGGGGAGGAGGCAGAGGTAATTGTCACCCTGTGCTCAGCCTGCTGCACCCACGTACTTGAGGAAGACCTGATGCAGGGGTCCCAGCAAAGACCTTGCCTCAGGGTGCTTGAGGGGATGTGGAGGGGCTGCCAGGTCTGACAGGTGCCCCTGGCTGAGGATGGGAGGGAAGGAAGGAACCCCAGCCTCCTCTCTCCAACACCTGCCCCAGGAGGCACCAACTCTCATTGTGTCACTGTTCTGGGCTGGCCAGACACAGTGGCCCCACAAAATGCTGGAGCCCATCAAGATCTCAGGCACAAGTCTGGTGGGGGACAGACACCTCACTGCAGGCGACAGGCTCTATGTGGGCCATCTGACCATGCCCTGAGCCCCCTGGAGAGAAGAACACAGCCCGTGTCCCCAGGCATTCCTTTGGAGTCCTCTCTGTGTCCCCTGATCCAGGCTGTCCTGCTTGGGTGTCCCAGTCAGCATGACAGTGGAGGCACCAATGGAGGCAATTTTGCCTCCTAGTGGACGGTGAGGCCAGGCTTTGAGTGGGCACTTGGGTGTGCAGCAGCACACAGCAGGGCCCCTGCGCACATGTCACAGGTGACTGAGTGACGGAAAATACGTGATGGTGTCAGAGGGACGGGGACACATTTACAAAGGTGCCAATCCTAGTCCTATCAGGCTACAGCTGTCCCCATTGTGCAGACTGGGGACTGAGACTTTAGGAGATTAGGCCTCTTATCCCAGTCACACTGCAGGGGAAGCAGAAGTTCAGGCCCCCCCCACCCAGCCCACTGGGTCAGGCACAGTGACCGGGAGGCAGGGGCCTGAGTGAGTGGACGGACTGGGTGAGCAGGAGTTCCAGAAGCCTTCCTCAGGTGTTCAGGCTGGGGCCTGCAAGCCAGAGAGAGGCCAGTCCATCCCATAGCTTGGTCACTACCCAGGGTGACCGTAATACTGCCTGTCCTGCGCTCTTTACTTCCAGGGAAGTCAGGGATGGGGAGGGGGACCCGAGGGCAGGAAGGTAGGAGTGGGACACACCAGGGTGGACAGAGAGGGGCATGGGCAGCACCTTGAGACAAGTGTAGCCCTACTGGGACTGTCTAGTGGCTGCAGGAGGGATCCTATACCAAGGCCTGGGGACCAGGGAACCCTTTCCCACAGAAACCATCTGTGGGCAGAGAGCTAGGTATTAACAATTACCAGGAGGCGGAGTTAACCCTTAGGAGCTGGCTGGGAGACCGCAGTCAGGCTGAACCTGGACATTTTTACCTTCTAAACCCTCCTGAGCAAGCACCCGGGGGGATGTCGGGATAGGCAGAGAGGGTGGAAGACCCAGTCTGGGCAGGGATAGGCTTGTGTGCTGAGGTGGCAGCAAGGGACACCTCAGTATCACCGAGCCCTGGATAGGCTACAGGGGAGGGGTGGGTGGGCTAGGAAGAGGGCAGGACCTAGGGAGGCTGGGGGAGGGGAGAGTGGAGGCCGGGCAGCCAGGCAGCCCAGAGCCCTCTAGCCTGGGGTCCTGAAATGCTGATGCAGGGGGCTGAGGCATGAGCAGATTGGGTGGCTCTCACCTAGACCCCACAAGAGGAGCTCCCCACAGGGAACTGGCACACCATCATGACCCCAGGGCTGAGCGATGCCCACTCAAGTCAGGGCAGGGCACAGTGAGTGGCCAGTTGTGCCTACCCCCATGAGCCCAAGGCCTGCTAGGTGGGGGGTTCCAGGGAGACCTCATGGGAGTCGCAGGGTCGGGTTGGAGCCTGGCTACGAGAGCCGAACTGTGTGGCCTGGTAGAGAAGGGGTGCCCTGTCCTAGCCCTGCCCGTCCCTTTCCTTCTCAGTGGGGCAGAAGGCAAAAACAAGAACAGCCACCAGCAAACACCCTTCACCCCCGCAGCCTTTGCTGATGGAAGTGACATGGGCAGAGGGCAGGTGGCCTGAGACTTGGCAGGAGGTCCATGGGCTGAGGCCACTAAGGTGGAAGCACCTCCAGCCTGGAAGGGGGGACCCCTCCCTTACTGGCTCCTCCTACTGTGTCCTTCCTCTTGAGTGTCTCCCAGGGGGTCCCTAGTGAACCCGCCACTCTGCAGATGGGGTGGGGAGGAGAAGCTGAGGAAAAACAGGGAGAGGTGTGGACAGAAAGCTGAAAGAGATACCGAGGCCCCAGATGCAGGTTCTGAGTGGGACTCCCTGGCACTGCCACCACCCTCCTACTCACAGCTGTGCACCCCTTGCCCCAGCAGCCCCATCCCACTCCCCCATCCTGCCTGGCCACCTCACCCAGCCGCCCGTGACCTGGGATGTTCCGGCCACCCCAGCACAGCCCCCGTCCCTCCCTCCCTCCTCGGAAAAACACGGGAGTGAAGACACGGAGCCAGAGCCCGGGCGCCGGCTGAGGGCCCCGGGCAGCTGGGCCGAGGCGGCCCCCTGACACCTGCTGAAGGTCTGAGGCACTGGTCAGAGGAGGCTTCCTGCTTCCTTCTGCTGGCCCCAACCTGGCTCAGGCCTGGACCTGACGGTGAGCCCTGGTCCTCCACACCACATGCGCACAGCAGCTCTGTAAGGCAGCCCCTGCACTTCCAGAAAAGCAAGCCCTCCCGGGAGAACACAAGGGGTGCTGCCCAGAGAGGGACGCCTGCACGTCCACCTGCCCTGATGCCCTCCTCAGGCCAGAGTGAGTGCTGCCCCCGTCCTGTCCCCCTCCCCTCCTCGGTAAACCCAAGGGAAGCATCAGCCCACGCTCCTCACAGACCACCCCCTGCACTGAGGTTGCCTGCTCAAGGTCACCAGCCCTGCCCTAGCTGGGCCAGTGACAGGGACAGTCCCCTTTCTCCTTCCTCAGTACCTTGGCTGACTGTGCTATAGCTGACCAGTCCTTCTAGAATGTTCCCTTTAGCCTCGCACTAGTATCAGGGACTCTTCCCGCTCCTGGTGCTCCCAGGACTGTTTTGGAGGGAGGTTGTTTGTTTCATGGCAGGTTTGTCCTTCCCCTCCAGGCCTGGCCCCCAAAGACTCCTGTTCCTCAGGCTAAAAGGCTGAGCACACAGACCCCCTAGGCAGCTGCCGTCCTGTTTTCTCTACCTGTCTGGGCTCTGACCACCAGGGGGCACCCCAGACTCTGCTCTTCCTCACTAAGCCGTCTGCTAGTCTGTGCTTTAAAAGCCCTTGGGCATCACCCCATCACCCTCCTGCCACCTGCTGACACAGCTGTGTCCCCAGTCCCCACCAAGCAACCTCCCCCATGGTGTCAGCACCATCACCCCAAAGTTGTACGCAAGACCCTATCCTGACAATAGTCACCCTCACCGATGCTGGGCAGACTGCAGCCTGGCAGTTGCCTGTGACGACTGGCCCTGAAGCCCTCCCAAGGAGAATGCAGGGAGATGATGGCACCATGCCAAGCCCATACCTCCAGAAGCTTCCACAGCTCACACAGAGGCACAACCCACCTTTACAGCTATGTCCGGGATGCTCTAAACCAATGGATCTGGCACCCTTAACACCCTCGCATTCAATTCAGGACGGCAGCCTGCACCACCCGAGAGTGCTCAGCATGGTACTCTGGGCATCACAGCCTCCCGGTCTCCCGTGAGGCAGGGGCAGCCCAGTTCTTCCCTGCCCCTCCCCTCTGCACCACCGTTCCTCACCATCGGACCCTCTTCCCAAAGCCTGCTGTGCCCTTGCTGCTCCAACCCCATTCAGCCCCAGTGGGGGCAGGATCCTCTCGGCGTGTCCAGCAGCATGCTTGGGGGGCAATGGACAAATGGCCCTGGGTATGTTTCCGGGGGACCACCCACCGTCCAGGTTCCAGATGACATTCCTCTTTCATCTTTGCCACAAAAGCCTACACCCTGGCCAGTCCCTGTCCACCTGGGCACACAACGTCTGACCACAGGGCAGCCTCAGCCCTGCCTTCGGTGGGCATTTCAGCCGCACCTCGCTCCTGGCTAAAGGCATCTCACACCTGTCACTCCATCTCTGCTCCCAACATACTTCCCAGCCCTCCCTGCCAGCCCAAAGCCCTTGCCACCATTTCACCCAAATGACAGTGTCACCCAGGTGCCCTGACGCTGCTGCAGAGCTTCCATCAGACGCTGCTCGGTGGGAGGGGTCCGCCCCCCAGGTCAGCCAAGGCTTCACCCGCCTGTAGAACAAAGGCTGGGTGGCCCCTGCCGCCCCTCCTCTGCCGCCACAGATGCAGGTCTCCAGCTGCTGGTGGCCAGAGGCAGAGGACCGCCAGCTGAGGAGCCGGAGAGCGCGAGCAGTTCTGGGGACACTTGGCAGCGCTGGCGGCGCAGTGGGCGCGGCCGGTGCACAGGGGAAGGGAGGGCGCGGGTGCTGGGGGCTGCGGCAGGCGAGCGAGCAAGCGGGAGGGGGGCGACGCGATTGGCGGGGAAGGGGCTTGTCGCAGTGGGTGCGGCAGGCATGGGGAGGGGGTGGTGGAAGAGGGGGCTCTCAGGGCTGCGACAAGCAGGGGAGGGGATGGGCCTGGCGCAAGAGGAAGGGGGGCTTGCTGCAGGAAGGGGGCTGCGGCAGGCGCTGCAGGAGCAGAGGAGAAGTGGGGGCAGGGCCGCTGCAGGACACGGGCAGGGTGAAGACTTGGGGGGGGGGGTGAATGGCTCAGCGAGGGTGAAGTGGGGACTGGCCTTGGGGCTCCTGAGGAGCGGGGAAGACAGGGCTGCTGCCATGGTCTGAGGAGCAGGAGAAAGCTGTCGGATCAAGGCGGTGGCGACCCGGGACAGCCCGGGTGGAGATGTGGATGGTGATGAAGAGGGGGTGAGGGGGGAGGAGTACGCAGGGGGCAGCGGGCGGCGGCGCGGCTCGGCAGACACCACCCGGGTCGTGGTCGTGGCGCGGGACACACTTGGCGGCGGCTCCGACGGCGGTGACCCCAGCTGAGGAGGCACTCGGGGCCTCGCTCGTGACTCCAAGTGCAGGCGCCCAGGACTAAGGGGTCCAGCGGGCAAAGGCGAAGGCGCACTGCCTCACTGGAGGGTCTTGGAGAGGAGCCGGAGCAGGAACACGGCGGGCGGACTCTGGCCGCAGTGCTCCGGGCAGCGCGCAGGGCCGAGGGGAGGCGGCTCCGGGTGCAGGGACGTGCCTCCTATGGCAGCTCCAGCCCGGCTGCGCTCAGCGCCGCCCCCCGCCCCCACCCCCATCCCGTCTCCCTGGAAACCGCAGGAGGCTCCCAGTGCCCCTCCAGATGCTGGCTGCCCACTGCCCACAGGCAGGGCCCCTCCCTGACTGTCTGCAGCACTCAGAGTAGGGGAGCCAGGGCCCATTCCCTGCCACTGAGGGAGGCGTCAGTGTTCTCCCCATGACGACGAGTGCCAGCCGACCACCTGGGAGTCCTCTCCCACTCAACACCAGAAAGAACCCCACTGCTGTCTGGGCACTCACAGGCTGCCACTGTCACCCATATCCTGTACCCATACTCTCCAGCCTACAGTCCTAGGCACCCAGGCCTCCCTCCCATGCCCCCAATATCCAGACCAGCTTTCTCTCAGAGATACCAGCACCCTCCAGGCCACATCCTTCCACCCAGCACCTACTGCCTGCCAGGTTCCTCCTGGTGGTGGCCCAGGCCCTGTTCTAGCTCCACTCCTCCACCAGACCTAAAAGGCTTGCAGAGAACACCCCCTTCACACCAGCTATCCAGCAGGGCAATGCCTGGGGTACCCCTCAGCCCTCTTGGCCAGCCTACAGGTGGACACACAAAGGTCTGCTACATGGACATCTGCTGAACAAAAGTCCCTGTCAAGGTGGGCCAAACATCTAAGACCCCTGAGGACGGGGGGCTTCACCAAGTAACTTGCACAGCTGCTGTCCAAGCTGCCTGGTCCCTGCTCAGGAGCTTCCGGGACAGGATACCCTGCCAGCAAACACCACATCTGGGGGTGCCTTGGCAAGGCAGATCATCATCGGACAGGGGCCTGGTCATAGCTCTGCCAAGCAGCATCCCCTGTGCACCTGCCCAGGACTGCCAGCCTGCCTTGCTGTCAGAAGTCTTCCTGTGGCCTCGAAGCACACTGGGGACATGGGGGGACCCAGAGTCTGTGGTTGCAGGGCAGAGAGCCTCCTCTTGGAGCAAGGCAGGAGGTGCTCCCCAGAAGTCTCACCCACCAGGATACAGAGAGCCTCACTGGGGCACACTCAGCCCTGATGGCCGCCAAGCAAGGTGGAAATCAGGCAGCAGAGGGTTGGCCGGTGGGGGCAGCTGTCCTCTAGGCCTTGCACAGTGCTCCATCCTGCGTGCCCACACACCCACCTCTGAGAAGGCCTAGAAGAGGACTTGCCCTGCTCCCACATCTACACAAGATATTCTAGAACCAGAGAATGGGACACTGTGGCCATATCTCCACAAAGATGCAGTGCAGGCCCAGCCATCTGTCCTGAACGCCAAGCAGGCAGAGGAGGCTGGGCTGGACCACAGAGTACACCCTTCAGTGGCACTCATAGGAGCCCCCCAGGGTCAGGCTACAAAGACCCCAGGATGGGACAGGTAAAGGAGAAGGAGCAGGGTGGCCTGGCCACCTGCCCCTGGCTCAGCCAGCCCCAGGTCTGGCACGCTGCATTCTAGTCGCCCCCAAACCCCTCATGCCCTTCCTCTGTCCAGCCTTCTTTTGAAGCCCCTCCTCCTTCCACACCTTGCCAGGACCCCCTGGGCCAAAACATTTGCTCAGCCTCCCACCTCCTGGGGGCTCCCCAATTCCTAAAGCAAGAGAATGGTCTGCCACGGGATCCCCTTCCTCTCTCTCCCCTGCCTCTACGAGCATCCAGACCTGGTCCTGAATAAATAAACACATATCCATTGATTTGACAGGGAGCATCCTGGTCCAGTGTGGACACTTGAGGGAATAAGGCCCACTGCCAACAGGCCCATGAGCCCTGTCTCCACCCAGCTCCTCCCTCCCCAGAGGCAGCTTGCCAGCCAGCAGTGTGGCAAGCTCAGGACCGATGCAGGAGGCTCACGGACCACAAGGGCTCCCTTGTTCCTAGAGGGCTGAGAGGGCATGCTCAGTGGGCCGGGCGATCATTTGCCCTTCGTCCAGGTGAGAATCATCTCACCTTTCCAGCAGCCCATGTTCCTGCTGCTGGAGCCACACCTGGGGAGCTAAAGTGACCTGCCCAAGACCACTGGGCCAGGCAGAGCAGCCCTGGCCTTCCCCATTACTCCCACTGAAAGGCCGCCCTTGAGTCCAATGCCAGGAAAATTCCTGACCCTGAAGGTGGAGGCTGAAGCAGGAGTCGACATGCTCTGTCACGGTTGGAGAGGCCCAAGCGGTTTCCCTGGGGCCCTGCTGAGTCACCATGGCCGCCCAGACAGCACCTCTGCCCACCTGCGCTGTGCAGCAGGTGTGTGGGCTCTGAGCCGGGCCCGCCCTGGCCTGCAGGCAGTTAGGGAGGGCTGCAGCTACACTACAGGATGCCAGCTACATCTGCATTTCAGGTATACAACAAATTATTCTTTAGTACAGTATAAAAATATTTGTACCCAAAGAATTGAAAAGAAGAAACTGAAAACCAGGTACATACCCATGTTTATAGCAGCACTATTCACAATAGCCAAGAGATGGGACAGGTAACTACCCCAGCTGAAGGGATGCACGCGTACATCGTATGCATGTACATACGCAGGGCAGTGTTAAGCCATAACATGGAAGGAAATTCCGAGACAAGCTCCCAGATGTGTGAATCTTGAGGACAGTGTGCTGAGGGAACTAAGCAGTCACAAAAGGAGAGGTATAGGTGCTACACAGGGTCAATGATGCCACCTCCTTAGTTGTCAGGGTCACAGAGGCAGGAAGTAGGATGGCTGGGCCAGGGCCTGGCGCTCGGGGAGGGGACAGAATTTCAGTTCTAGAGACCAGAGGTGGTGACAGTTGCAGAACAACGTGAATGTCCTTAATACCACTGACCAGTACTCTTAAAATGGTTAAAATGGTAAATTTTATGTTATACACATTTTACAACAAAAATGCAAGCAACTCTTCCCCCAAAAATGTTTGGGACAAACTTGTATTAAATGTGTGTGCATAATTACACTAAAACTTACATTATTTATTTGAAGTTAAAATATTTAGAATTTACCACATCACAAAATGATTCACTGTCTATCTGAAATTTAATCCAACTGGGTATATTTTTATCAGCTAAAGCCGGCAGCCCTTTGGGAGTGTGAGGAGGTGTCTGCCTGAGGTCATACAGGTCTCCCTACCTGCAGCCCCTCCCCCCAGCCACCTGTGGGCACCCACATCTCAGAGACTCAGACCCTGTCCAGGCTGGCAGCTTTTGTCTCCCTACAGCCCCCAGCCTCCTTGCAGAGCTACGGCCAACTGTGATCAGCACTGCCTTGTAACAGGCAGACACGACCATCCCCAGTCTGCAGACAGGACTGGGGCTCTCAGGGATCACGTGGCCTGCCCCTGTCTCAGCCCTGCTATCTCCTGCTGGCCTTCTTCTGTGGGCCTGAGGCTTCCTCTCCTCACTAAAGGGGAGGAAGGGAGAGGCCCAGGGGTCCCAGGTATGGAGAGGAGGCTTCTCTTGTAAAACCAGGGCCAAGGGGGCCTTATCCAGAGTCAGGCCTGACCACCCTTGCTGGCCTGCCTGTCCCATCACTGATCTGGACCTGGGGACATGAAACCTAGCATGTCCCCAGGCCACTAGGCAGGAGCCAGCAAGGACACAAGGGAAGAGGGACAACTGACCAGCTACCATGCTAGTCATACAAGTCCACTACCAGAAGGTCCTTCTCAGGGCCTCTGAGCACATGCAGGGTTCCCAGCCCAGGACAAGTCTGAATGGGCCACCTGGCCTGTGGGTTTTGGGAGCAGGTGGAACATGGGGACCCTCCCGCCCTCTGGCTCTTGCAGCCCATTTCTGAGGGGGATTCAAGCTGGAAGCTTCTGCCCAAGATGATGCTCTGTAGAGGCAGAGAGTCCTGCCCCCTGCCATCTTGGCCCGCCCTGTCCACATCCAGACTTGGGCCTGGCAGGCAGAGCGATGTGGGCATCCGATGAGACAGTTCTGGGCAGAGCTCGGTGGTGTCACCAGGGTGGGCACATTAGATCTCTGAGGCAGACAGCTGGTGAGGGGACTAGAGGAACCAGTCCCATCCCCAGAGTGAGGCCTGGGGACAGTGGCAGGGCCACATACCTGGGGCCTGGACAGGGTGACCCCATGCCACTGTCTCCCATCCCCTCCTACCTGTCAGGGGTTCCACCCTTGGCTCCCTTCCTGAGCACTGGCTGCTACCCTCCAAAGCTGTCCTGAGGGCACCTCCTGGCCTGCCTTATGTCCCTGTGCCCTGGCGACAGTCTTGTGGGTTCTACTCAGGAGGAGCCTGGCAGCCAATCCTTGCTACAACTCCCAACTTCCCACAACCAGAGCCAGCAAGCAAGAGTTTGGACACCAAAAATTGTGATGGCTGAGGGCGATGCTCAGGAAGAAGCTGTGACAGTGACAACAGCAGGAGTCCTCCCCTACAGTCAGATCCCTGCATCGCTGGCTCCCCCCTCCCTATGGGGGTGCCCTTATCCACTGCTGGCCTTCTGCAAGACGGGACAAAGAGAAAGAACAGGCTTCTCTTTTCAATGGTGCTCTCTTGACATGACACAGGCCAGGCACAGAGAGGTGCAGCAATCTGCCCAAGGTCACACAGCGAGTACTGCAACCCCGGCAGGCTGGCTGGCTCAGGCAGACCAGGCTTCGGTGCCCTCTGAGGACCCACCTCTTTGCTAAAGACAATAGCCATTGGGAATGGAGAGACGGCCCTCAACCAAGGCAGTGGCCTTAGTCATCAGTCGTTCACTTCCCTCAGGTCAGTGGTCAATGTGCCAACATGAAAGACCTCAAGGGCAGCACTCAAACGTCCACGCACGCCCTCTTCCTTCATCCAGTCAGCCCAGATGCCACCGCCTCACCGTGGCCCTCTGGGGCCTTCCTCACATTCCGTACTGGCTGCTGTGTGCCCTGGCCAAACAGAAGCTCTCAGAGGGAGGATGGGACTGTGCTGCGTCCTGGCACCCACAACAGCCTCTGCCTTGGGGGATCTCTGCTCCAGGGAGGAAGACATGGGGTGGTCCCCTAAGGCACCTCCGGCCACAGCTGCCCTGGCTTTGGGGGCCAGCCACCACGCCCTCAGCCTCACATCTCCAGCTGGCCTTGCACTGCCTCTGTTGCTCAGTATGGGGGTGATACCACCCCTTTGGGCTCTCCCAGGTGCCAGACCCTGTGCACAGAGTTCAGACACAGCAGGCTGGGCTCCCTTTCTCTTTGGAGACAAGATGCTCAGAGTTAGGGAGCAGATGCCCTTGGATTCTCACGCCAGCCATCCAGCTGCACTTCCCCTTGCCCAGCGTCGTCCTCCTGTCTGAGGACCCTCCCTGCACGGAGCTCCTTTCCCTCTCCTCAGACTCCCTGTGTGGATGGGAAAACTCAGCCCTCCCTGTCCCACACGTCCCCTGCCTGGGCCTCTCAGCCAGTCCCTGATGCTCCAGGACTCTTGGCCTTGGGATACAAATTCTGGATGTAGAACATGGAGGCTATTCCCTGGGTGAGGGAAGAGCCTGGGAGGTCTTTGAGCACAGCACAGGAGGTGGCCATGCAAGCTTCTCAAGCCACCACTGAGGACAGAGCAAGAGAAGGCCATAGCTGTACACGGGAGAGCGGCCGAGCCACGTCTGGGGACTTGGGCCGGTCCCCAGGCGGGGCGGGTTTGCATCACTCGAGAGGGTGTGTGGCTGTA
Organism: Perodicticus potto; assembly: GCA_963574655.1. Classification (NCBI taxonomy): domain Eukaryota; kingdom Metazoa; phylum Chordata; class Mammalia; order Primates; family Lorisidae; genus Perodicticus; species Perodicticus potto. The sequence continues at coordinate 35,743 of CAUYRH010055916.1, forward strand.
ACCCCACGTGCAGATGTTTAGACTCACGTGTGACTTCCCTTCATTTTTAAGTTATACAAACAACACACGGTCACTTCAGTCACGCTAGGCCACCACTTGAAGGAAATCCCTTACTTGCTATCTCTGTGCTGACTGCAGCCTGTGGGCTGGGCGCTTTGCTTGCAGCCCAATTTCAGGAGCAGAAACAGTACCCAGCAGAGTAGGAGCAGGAGGGCTGATGCAGAGGGCTGTGATCTCTGTGTCTGCACGGCTTCCACGCAGGCAGATAGCTGAGTGCCTCACTCAGCACAGGGTGCCAGGGAGCCTCCCCCCGCCCCTCACCGCAGCAGGCTGTCCTGGGCACCAGCCTCCTCAGCTTGGCTGCAGGGCCCAACATGCTGCCTGAGGCTACTCGCTTTTCTCTGCGTTGTGAGCCCCCTTGGTCATCTGGGGAAGCCTGCAGACCCCTTCTCAGGATGACGTTTGTTTGTGAAGCATAAAATCATGCAGAGGGTCGCAGAGGAAACCACTTGTGCAGTAACTATGAGAATATTATAAAACGGGCTGTGATGTGCTGATGTAGCCACTTCCCGTCTGCATAGACTCAGCAGCAGAGCTACAGGCAGCTAGAGTCTCAAAGTCCGGGTAAGGCAGTGGTTCTCAACCTTCCTAATGCCGCGACCCTTTAATACAGTTCCTCATGTTGTGGTGACCCCCAACCATAAAATTATTTTCATTGCTACTTCATAACTGTAATTTTGCTACTGTTATGAATCATAATGTAAATATCGGATATGCAGGAGACCCCCAAAGGGGTCATGACCCACGGGTGGAGAACCGCTGCTTAAGTGCACACGCCATTTCAAGCTATCTGCTATGAATTTAAAGGAACATAAAAACTCTAGCAGTTTCTATTGGTGACCAAGTCCTGGGTCCTAGAATTACTACTGATCATAGTAAGAAGAGAGCTGAACTTTGGTCAGAGGTCAGCCATGTGGAGGCTCTCTCCCAGCCAGGCTCACCAGCTCCCCAAGCCTCAGTCACACACCCAGTAAAGGACTGGGGTGTGCTGCCACCACTCTGGTGACTCCACCACGGCTTCCCTGCCCTTCTGGAACCAACTCTACCCCACCCCCCCAGCTGGCCCCCTGGAGCAAAGCAGGGTCCCCTCCCCAAGCTCCCTCTGCCCTCGTAGGGTCCTGTCTGGCTTCAGTTCAAGTACTTCTTAGAGCGAGCTCCTGGGGTTGGGGGGCGGGGGGCAGCCCAGCTTCTTGGGTACATTCTGCACACACAGGATTCCAGGGCTCCCTGACCGTACTGCTAAGTGCCAGGATCACCCCATCCCTAAATTGCTGTGATGGCAAAAGTGCCTCAAGGCAACTGCTCCTGGTTGGGGGCATCTCCTGGTCCTGGGAGGGCCCTTCCCAGCCTGTGTGTCTGACCTGCAGCAGCTCCTCACCCCAAAGTTCCCACAGCAGAGGCACCCTGGGAGGCACCAGTCCTGGGTAGTAGGCAACTGGGAGAGGAGGATGCCAAGGTCTCGAGTGTCCTGAGTACAGACCCCTGACTGGCGTAGGTGGCAGGGGGTTCCAGGGACAGCAAGGCTGGATCACCTAAGAGACTTGTCTCTTAAAATACCTCCTTGGGTCCAGTGTGTCCCAAGCTCCATGACGACTGGAGACACCTGTGAATGTCTGAGCCAACCCTGGTGGCAGGTGGCATCAGCTTCCTCCCCCGGGGGCCTGGCAGATGGTCACAGGTGGGTGGGAGGTGCTCCCTGAGGTCCCTAGACCTGGGGATGGGCACTCGTGGCTCAGATTCCGGAGAAGACACTTGGATATCACACATGGCTCCGGGCACCAAGGATGTACTAAGATACAGGGACACAGGAGGACCACGGACTCTGAGGACGCCCTGGACACAGGGGACAGACTTAAGACCACCCAGAGGCCCCAGGGGTGTGCTCAGACAGCTGGTCTTACGTCCAGGGACACTGTCTGAGGGTGTGCAGACTCCACACTTTCCTGCAGGTCCAGTGCTGGAGAGGCACCCAGGGAGACACGGGGCCATCACTGCTGTGTGACCTTGTCCAAGGCCTCAGCTCATCTCAGGAGGGAGACACACCATCCTGCCCTGCGAAGCATCAGGGATGCCACAGCCTGAATCTGTCACCACAAGGGCAGACCAGCTGGGGCATCAACAAGGTTCGGGATAAAGACAGTATCTGCCAGGCCAAGGGCTGCTGGGCTTGGGTGGCCCGGAGTTCCTCACTAGACTCTGGGCTTCTTGGGGGAAGGAACGGAAAGTGAAGGCCCTGTGCCCATCGGCCTGGCTAGCTCACTCTTGTCTATCACAAGGAGGCAGGACAGCAAGCTACGTACTTAGCCCCACTGGCAGGACCAGCTCTGGCCTTAGAAGACCCCCCCCACAGAATGCTGACTGACCTGTCCTAGCTGGCTGGCCGGGCCCTCCTGGGCATGTGTCCTTCCCCCCAGCCCTGACTGAATGGAGCTGATCTGTGCTCAGAGCCCCATGTCCTTCTGGTCCTGGCCTCAGTGCCCCCCAGTCTTCTGGGTCACTTCTCTGTACCCGTGGGGGAGTTGGTAGCCCTGGCCCAGCTCCCCATACTCTGACCCAGCTTCACCCCTGTGAACGTGGCCAGAGCGGTGGTGACTCACTCAGCAAGCAGGTGGTGAGGCCTGGCTTGGGGCAGCAAGGCCTCTGGCCTAGCTCTGCTCTGAGCCCTGAGGACCCACCTTTGGGACTCGGTCTCCCATCTGGGCACCAAGTGGTACTCAGCCTGCCTGGCACACATCCAGCCTTGCCTGCTCTGTGGTCTCCTGGGGCATATGGCAGAGGAAAATGGAGACAGGGTGGCCAGGGACAGCCAGCTCACACTGTCCACCTGCAGTGGCCCATCACAGACCCCACCCCTTAGTGCAAACCTGGGGGGCCCATATCTCACCTGGCTCTAGCCCTGCGCTGGGCTCTGATTCCTACTGCTCCCAGCAGGGAGGCCTCAGGGACAGTGTATGCCCAGTTCTCCTCCTCAGAGATGCAGCTGAGGCTGGGGTCGGGGCCCAGGCTGTCCTGCCACCCACCAGGCTGCCAGGGCCAGAAGTGTACAGCACGGATGAGCAGCGCACCACCTTGGGAGACAGCTGCCACATGCACAAGTGCAGCCCCCTGCCGCCTCCTCAGCATTACGCTGGCGTCCTGAAGGCCACCTGTTCAGGCTCTATGAAATGCCCCACGGGTCAGAATTCACCAGCTCTGGCCACTGTGGTGATGACTGTCACCCCTGCCTTGCCACTGTGACATGAAGGGAGGAGACAAGGGGACCCAGGCCAGTGCAGGGCCTAGAGCTGAGGCTCCCTGAGTCTGTAGAGACCAGGCTGTAGCCTGAGAATGCTGCCGGCAGGCCTGAACCCTCTTCACTGCTGCAGGGCCTTGGTGCAGTCTTAAGCCCAGGCCAGAAACACAGAGATGACAGCCTGCCCTGAAGGGTCATCAAATACCTAGAACCAAGGTCTCTCATATCAGGGGGGAGGTGCCTAGGACCATGAGGCAGGTGTGATGGGCTTGCTACCCACTTTGGGCTAAACTGTGCCCTCTAAACTCATGTGATGAAGCCCTAACCCCAGAATGTGACCTTAGCTGGGAGTGGGATGGGTCTTTGCAGATGAAACTGATTAAGATGAGATCTTAGGGGCCCCTAACCTGAAATGACTGGCGTCTTTACACGAAGGGGACATTTGGAGACAGACATGCATGCAGGGAGGACCCCGCGTGAAGATGAAAACAGATTTACGAGCCAAGGAACACCAGAAACTGCCAAAGGCCAAGAGTAGCCAGGAACTGACTCCCTGACAGCTTGAGGGCTAGGCCAACAACACTCTGACCTCAGATTCCCAGGCTGGAAGTCAGAGAGAGGGTCTTGCCATAAAGCTGCTCAGAGTGGGTACCTCCGTCACAGCAGCCCTGAGTGTCCCTGGGCACATGACGGCCCTGGGATTATTTGCCACCCTGAATGGAGTAAGGTCTGCCCAGGCTCAGGGTGCTGGGAAACGGACAGGCCTGAGTGTGGGGTTGTCTGGGGAAGATTATGGGGAGGGGTAGGTGTACCAGGAAGGCAAGACAGCCAGGAGGACTGGGAGAGGCCGAGGCATGGGCGGGGAGATGGGGGAAGCTGTCTTAGCCACCCCCCCCAGGGGCTCCTGAACCCACCCCAAATGCAACTGTTACCGAATAGGGGCAGCAAGTGTGTGCCCGTCATATCTAGAGCTTCCCCAGCACCCACAGATGGTCAAGAGCAGCCACAGAGGCTGGAGGCCTGGGCCTATCCCCCCACTTGGAGCCCCCACTCACACCTGGCTGCCATGCGCTCCCACCTGTACAGTGGCCTGGATGTGGGCTCTGCAGGGGAGTAGGGAGGGAGAATTGCCCCATTCCTGGGGACCAAGCCTCAATACTCCACCCCTAGGAGACTTCAAGCAGCTCAGGCACCTGCCCGGGCCTGTTCTCAGACAAATGTCGGCAAGAAAGGCGGCCAGCACGCGCAGCCTTGAGGAGCCGAGGCTCCGGAAGGCGGCTCCAGTCTGAAGCCCCTCTCAGAATGCAGGAACCCACACCCTCTGGGTTGTGCTGAGTGAGCATGGGGTGAGACTGGGGCAGATCAGAGCAGGCAAGGGGACCCGGTAGAGGCCCCATCCTTAGGAGTGCCACCACCATGGGGCAAGTCTTGATCTGAAATTGCTGTGCACCAGGCCTTGGGGAGGTCGGTTTGCTTTAAAGAGTCTCTAACCTCTCACTGCCTGGCATGTCTAGGCCTGGGCATGGCAGATGCAAGCCTGGGCCTGACCTGACTCTCATGTGGCCTAGGGCGAGCCCCCATCCTGGCCCATCTTGAATCTAATGCTAGCCCATGGCTGACACCTGTGCCACGCACGTGGGTGCTGGGGAGCAGACACGCACATGCCCACACACCCATGGAGCTCTCCTCCAGACTCCAGAGACCAGCTGTGTGTGTGTGACCCCAGGTCCTTGCCCAGGAGGCTTCCTTGGCCCCCAGCAGACAGCTAACCACAGGTTCACACTGTTCCTAATTAGCCCTGTCCTGGGGGCACGAGTTACCAACAGATCAAGCTATCTTGTCCCCCTGCCTTGGCACCCATGAGCTCCAGTGGGTGAATAATAGCCCCATCTACCTATTATTCCTGGGGGGGTTGACCCAGTGTGAAGAGGCCAGTCTCTCCTCACTGGGGACACCCTGGTACTTCTCCTTTGGCCGGCCAGCGCACATGGCCAAGCCATCCTCTGTGCATACTCTAAGGCCACCCAATTCCTGCCCCTGGGAACAGCCCTCCTTAGCAGCCTGCAGTGGCCAGTCCTGAAGGCCTTTGTTGACTATCAGGCCTCTGGAGCCAAGCAGGAGAGTGAGGCCAGGTTTTGTGGAAGGCTGACTCCCAGCGGCACAGTCAGGAGGGATGGAAAAAGACTGGGCAGGGAGGCCAGGAGGAGGCTGAGAGGTGTCCCCAGAAAACACTGAGTCTAGGACAGAGCAGCCCAACCTGGCTTTACTGTGCAGCAGTTAACGCCACAGGCTTTGGGGCCAACCAGACAGGTGATCAGAAAAGGGCTTCTCCAGGCTTTAGTTCTCTCACCTGTAAAGTGGGTCTACAAACACTCCTCCTGCTGGTGTGTTAACGGGACAGTAATGGGGATGCTTCACTCGGCTTTGACTGCACACTGGCCCTGGCAGACAGCCTCCAGGGTAAGGGGGGCATTGGTCTGAGGCTGCCCCCTCCTGCTACCTTCATGGTGGTTGAGAGGGTTCACCTTCTCACATGTGAAGATGTAGGCACCTGCTCCCAGCAACCATGGTAGCCTTCCTGACAGTGGGGGAGGCTCGAGGTCTAGCAAGGACTCAGGCCATTGCATCATGCAGGGCCCCTACCCCAGCCCAGTCTCAACTGCGGTGGGATGATGAAACCTGAGCTCTGCACACAGAGGAGGGGCAGAGCAGCAGGGCACAAGTGGGGACCACATTAGGACCCACGCTGAGTGGCACCGGGGCAAGGGGCAGAGGCTTCTGCTTCTGGACAGAACAGGGTGAATAGAACCTTCTAGTGTGGGGAGGGGCTATGTGCCAGGTGGCTTCTAAGAGCCCACTGGCCACAACTGAGAGACACCAGTGGGTCCTTGTAGGCTAAACCAGGACGATCCATTCTAAGATGTGGGAAGGAGGCCCAGGGCTTTTGACGACTCTTCCGCAGACTGCCTGGCATCCAGGTGTAATAGCAACACGAGAGGGAAAGTCTCCAAGGATTCCTGCGGAGGGGCTGAGGGGCAGGGGGCACGGGGATCCTCCGTGCAGGCTCCTGGGCACACGGGCACCTACTCTGGCTGGTGGGCAGCTGCAGGCCCAGGGTCACAGAAGCAGCCAGGCCGTCTGGACACTGACAGCCCTATTCCCCCTCTGACTTCCTACCCCCCACACTGTCTCAGGCTGGGAGACCTGAGGAAGACCCTCTTCTCCCCCTCCCACCCCAGGATGGTTGGGCACAAATGGGGACGAGCGTGGGTCCACCACCAAGTGTTTACTGAGTACCTGCTTTGGGCCAGGAGCCAGGCTGGGTTCTGTGGCTACAGCAGAGAGCCTGACAGTGGTCCCAGAGAGCTCCTGCTGCAAGGCAGGGACACCGGACCCCAGCAAATATGCAAACAGGTGCCCAGGGGACACCTAAGGCCAGAAACAACCTTGCCGGGATCTGCTGGCACAGGGGCGTGATTCAGCAGGACGGCTACGGCCATGTGGATGCACTGGGGTGCCCTGTGTAGAGCCCTGGCACAGAGGGCCAGCCAGTCAGCTGCCACAGTGGCATTCTCTGGCTACTGCCCCTGCCTACCTCCTTGACTAAACAGCAGTCTCTAATGGGGAACCTAGTACATTCTAACATTTCCCTCTTGTAGGAACAAAGTCCCTCATTGCCCAAGACCATACCTGGTCCCACAAGCAGAGGCTGAAAAGGCCACCCACACACCCAGGGCCACCTCCCTCCCCTCCAACCATGAGGACTCTCTGGTCTCCACCTCGCCCTGCTGGAGTCACTCAAGCCCAGTGCAGAATCTCTGCAGGTGTCCCACCTTGGGGGAGCTGTGCCCTTCTGAGGAGTCCCACTGGGCTGCAGGAGAGGGGCCACATAGGGTCTAGGGCTCCCGGAGGACAAGGCTGAGGGGCCACCAGGGGGCGCCCAGTGCCCAGAGGGATGCCAGGCCTGGCGGCACAGAGCAGGGACGCCAACAGGCTTGGCTGCCCCTACGACTGCCACTGTCCCAGGAGGTCACACTGCTTTCCTCAATTCATGCGGCACCCACATTCTCTTCAGTGCCCGGGGCCCCGCAGGGTTCTCTATAGTTCTAGGGGTAATGGGGACGCAGCCACAGGGGGTTCAGAGGCCCTATGGCAGAAAAGGCAGTAGTAGTCTTGCCCAGAGAGCAGCCCCAGCCTTCCGGGCCTGGAGGGGGAACTCTGGCAGCAAGCATGGCTCATTATGGCACCGTGTTTAGGTAGTGGCAGGCCACTCATGCTCCCCAGTTACACAGAGAAGCCAACACCGTTTGCCTGTCCCCAACTCACTGCACTCCCACCTCAAGGGTGACAAGACCAGGCTGTCTGGCTCGATCCCACCACAACTTCCCCATCAAGGCCTGCCTTCTCTCCTCGTCCTTGGTGGCCATCCACACTCTGCCTCTGCCTAACTGGGAACCATGGCCTGTGGATACAAGCAAGTTTAGGACAGTCCCTAAACTAAGGTTGCAGGTATAGAGAGTGGGGATGTGATAAAAGGGCGATGGGGCTGATGGCTAGGGGAGGAAGTACAGAGAGAAGAATTAACCAGAAAAGCCGGGGATGGCCAGGTACGAGTTCCTGAGTTCCTCTGCTTGTGCGTGAGGAGGGAGGGCAGAGGCGCTGCAGAGCAGGAGCCAAGCTGTGCCCAGGGTTTTTGCTGCCCCCCCATGCCCATGGGGGGTAGAAGGAGCCCAGCTGGGTGTGGGAGGCAGCGTGACCACAACAGGGCTGCATCGGCCGAGAGAGGCGCAGGAAGCCCTGTTGCAGGGGACTTGTGAGGGGTCCTGGAAGGAACCTCAGGCTGGGAGGCCTCAAGGGATTCCCCAGCAGAAAGCCTCATGGTGGGCAAGGGGCAGAGCCTGGCTGCTTCCCTCTCACTCGCCAATGCCTTGCTAGGGGCCATCCTCCATGGATCTGCTGCTGATCTTTCTTGATCAGAAGCCGGGTGGGCCATGGATGTTCCCAGTCCCATTTGAGTGTGGCCCTTCCCGGGTTCCCCCAATTTGGGAGGAGCCCTCCAGAGCAGGAACCTGGACTGTTTTGCTCCTGTCCACTGGGTCCCAGGAACTCTGCACTGATCCAGGGTGGCTCCCCACACATTTGCCAATGAAGCCCAGGGTCCTGGAGGTCCTCAGAATGCTGCACCCGCCCACCACCCCACCCTCACATATACTCTGTCTCCAAAGTCCCGGCGCACAGAGGGCAGGACTGCAGGCAGCTGCAGGGCTCAGGCGGCCGCCAGGAGGGCCGCTGTTCTTACAAAGAAATGACATGGCCCTGGGCGGGATCCAAGGCGCCGACCACCTGCAGCTGGGCTTGCAGCTCCAGGCCGCCCAAATGCCAGGCAGGGGCCTGGGTGCGCACAAGTTCCTGGGCAGGAATCCCTGAGAGGCGGCGGCGTCTGACTCGCGGAGAAGCGCCCAGCTCGCTCCCTCTCGGCCCCTCCTCCCCGCCCCCTACACGGAGGGGGGTCCACTTTGAAAACTCATCTAAGTTGCCCTTGCTGGAGACCCTGCGGGAAACCCCAGGCAGGACTCGAGATGACTCTTGGAGAGTGAGAGTCGGTGATCAAGTGATCACCGTCAGCTGTGCCCTGACAGCCGGGCCACACCGAGCCTGGGCAGGGCCCAAACAGCCGGCCCCGCAGCGCGGGCGGCCGGCACTATGCTCTGAGGCTCCGACTCCCCAGCCCGCCGGCGCGCAGGGCCCAGCCGCTGACCAAAGACGCCCAGCTCGAGCCGTGGCCCAGGAGGAGCGCCACGAACCGGAGACCGCCGGCCCGTGGCCCGTAGCCGGGCGAGAAATGCTCCGCGGAGAAGGGGCGGTGTGAGGGTTGCGGGAGGGGGTGGGGGAGACCGAGCGGAGCGTAAGAGACCAGGGTAAGGGAGGGCGGCGCGGAGTTTGGAGGCGAGGGCAGTGGGGGAGCAGACGACCGGAGGCTCCGGGGCACTAGGGGCTGGGGCCACTGGGCGCTGGCAGCGGGACCAGGCGCCTGGGACGCATGGCCGCACCGGGCGGACCAGAGACAGAGCAAGGGGCGCAGGAGCGACCCCGCGCACGACTGGGTCGGTGCCCGAAGCCCGGGCGCCGTGCCGTCAACTCACCGGAGATCTCCGCCTGGGGCACGTCGCTTAGGCTGAAGCCCTTGGCCCCGTAGATCTGGCGGACTTCGCTACAGCTCCGGCTCTTGCTGGCAGGGTCCCCGCGGGCGCAGGAGACGAGCGCGGCGGCCGCGCACAACAGCCACCAGCCTCGGGCCCGGAGCTCCATCGCGGGGCCGGTGGCGCCCCCGGCCGCCCGCCCGCGCCTCCCTAGTATCCCGGCCGGCCCCCGCGCAGCCCTCGCCCGCGAAGGGCAGAGCCAAGGTCCCCGCGCGCAGCTCTCCTTCCAGAGGCGGCGGCGGCCGAGGAGGCGGAGACAACAAAAGCCGGCGGCGGCGGCGGCGGCGGCGCGGAGCGGAGCGCGCGGGGCGCGAGGTCCGGCCGCTCGGTCTGGCCGCCCAGAGCGCGGCGGGAGGGCGCGCAGCCTGGGCCCAGCCCCTCGGCGGCGGCGGCGGGAGAGGGGCGGGGCGGGAGCGAAGGGCGCACCGGGCGGGGCGCGATCCGGGGCGCCCCGGGCCCTTCCCCGGCTCTGGGGGACTCGAGGGCCTGCCCGGTCCGCGCTAACCTAGCGATTGCCCGGGTGGGGCGCGAAGACCCGGGAGCGCAAGGGCGGCGTCTGGGGCTCCGGAGGGTGGGCCCCCCACGCCCAGCGCCCCCGGCGGCAGCACCACCTGTGGGGGCGGGGACGGGGGCGGGGGTGCGCGAGGCAGGGTTTCCCCGCCGGACGTGACATCACGCCGTCTGCGCCCCAATCAGGGGCTTCCCCGCCCCCAGCCGAATTCAGCATCCTTCCCTTCTCTTCCCTCTCCTGCGCTCTGGCTTCCCGTACTCTGGATTCGCACTCCGCGCTGCCGCTTGCCTAGTGCCTCTCCGCGCCACAGCCCTTCGGTCCGCTGTCTCCCCCGTCCCCTTATTCCTTTCCAATCGCCTCTCCGTAGGCTCCAGCTCACACCTGATGTTTTCGTGGTGAAGGGTGGGGGTCTTGTACGGGAGATTGGGCAAGAAACAAGAGCTCACCTCTCCCAGCCCTGCAGAGAGGCGCCAGTCGACTTTGTTGCTGGAGATTGACAGCTGGTTTCTTGGTCCCCTTGCGCGGGATCTTTGGGGTAGTTGGCCTGGGTTGCTGGTGAAGGGACAGTGCTGGGACCGACAGCCGGTCAGATTGCCGAAGGGACGAGGGCGTGTGCGGAGTGTCGGAGGGTGGGAGAGCCAGCAGCTCAGCCGCAGAGTGGAGCTGGCCCGATGGGTGTCTGGGAGGCGTTGAGGGCTGAGCGCCTTGGTGCTGGTACCTGGAAGGGCCTCTCCGGTCATCTGAGGGTGCCAACGCCCACCCTAGGGCTCCTGTCTTCCCCTCTGTGCCTAGTAGAGAAAGGCCCCCGACACCACTGTGGCATAGGCTGGGTGTGATCAAGCTTGGCAGAGAACCCCCAGGTAACCCCCATGTGTCAATAAAGGCCCCTAAATTTCAGGGTCTGTGGTTTCACCTCAAGCTGGAACAGGGCCCATAGTGGGGTGGTGCCAACATCTCTTCACCCTCATGCCTGAGGGCCTGTCCACTCTAGTAAGGCTAGAGCAGGAAGGTGGGCTCCATACTCCACCCTTCACCTCCACCTGGGGCTCTGGAGCTGTTGGCTCAGAGACCTCAGAGGGTCCTGACTGCCCTGCCTTGCCCACCTGAGCAGGCTGCTCTCTGCCCCAGAAACTGAGTCATGCTGGAGAGGTAGGCTTTGGGGAACCCAATGCAAATGTGCCATTCTCTGCCTTCCCCCACCCACCCTGTGCTGCACCCCACTCTGACTCACAGACCCCCGTGCAGTGCCCACTCTGGGCCTGCTCTGTCTTGCCTGACTGGTTCAGTGTCAGCATGCCCCATCGCATTGTAGATGCCTGGCCCAGCAGGGTTAGGGGAACCTGGCCCAGGATCCCACCTTCTCCATGCCACCGGCTGGGGTCAGGTGAGTCAAGCATGCCTCCTGGGAGCCCGGACTCAGGGTGAGCCCTGGGCTAAGGCTCCGTAGTCACCCTGGTGACCCGTAACTCACTGTCCAGGCTTTCTCATTGTCTGACCAGAGTGGACAGTTCCTCTCAGCAGGGTCTATGTCCAGCCCATTTCTGGCAGGCATGGCCCTGGCCTAAGTGCCTCCCGGTGCAGTCTTTACGACAACCAGCAGGGTTGAGGTTTCACTTCCATTCTGCAGGTCCTGCGACTTGGCAGCCAGGACCCTCTCCCTAGAAAGGAAGCATTCTGTCCACCTGTGGGGGTTCGAACTCTCATGATGGATGTCAAGGGGACCTGGGTGAGCAGGGCACAGAGTGACTTGCTTGAGAGTGATAGTCGTGGATGTGTGGGGACAGTGTGTAGGGCCAGGGCACGCACTCAGAGGCCTCCCCTCCCTTGCCTTTTATTCCTCTCCGGGGTCCCCTTGGTGTTGAGTGGCTTTGTGGGTTCTTGGCTGCCCTGGGCCTGAGGGGTAAGGGAAGCCAGGGTCTAGGCTGGGGCAGGGATGGGAAGGCAGCCTGTTAGGTTTCCTGGGGAGGGGCTCTGCCGTGAGTCAAGAACCCCCAGCCAGCTGCCATGCTCCTTCCTGGTGCTGGTGGGGACACCTGATCACAAGCTACAGCTGAAGCTAGCTCCCCACTCCTTACCCCTGCTGTCCCTGACTAAAGGACGCTCAGGCCAGACTTCACATCCAGGCCCTACCAGTGGCTGGTTCTAGAGTTAAGGCTTGGCACTCGGCTGGTGTAGCTGCCCATGAGGATCAAGGAGAGGCCCAGGAGAGGAGCTCAGCCTGGTGTCTGGTCCATGGTGGGCAGGTTGGCTCTGGATGCAGCTTCTAGGGAGGCTGGCCTAAAGGGCGGAGAGGTCTTCCTTCACTGGGGGAAGAGCTGGCATGAGGGGCCTGTGACCCAGATGGCTCAGGACCAGCCTCCCAGCTCTCAGTGAACCAGCACCTGCCAGAGAGCCTCGGCAACAAGAAGCAGGCAATCTGGGGCCTGTTTTCCTCAGGCCTGGGACCCAGGGCTCTAAGAATCTGGCTCCAGGGGGCTCTGCTGAAGCTGCTGAGATATGGATGGCAGGGCTGCAGGGCTTAGAAAGAAGATGCCACCACCTTGGGGGCCCTGCATCACCCCCAGGACTTCCCTCCCTCCCTTCTCTGGGCTGTTTACATCCATGGGGCCTCTTTCCTTGTCCCCTTCCCCCAACCAGGGGAGCAGCTACATTTTAAGCTGGGGAGAACTATTTGTGGGCTAGAGAAAGTGTTTCATGCCATCTATGCAACCAGCCAGGAGGAGTAGGGCACACTAGCACCTTCGGCCGGCCACACCAGGACCTCACTGTTCCTGAGATGGAGCTGCTTCTGCCTGACCCTGCCCTCTTTGTCATTAGGTCCCTCAGAGACTTAGCACCCATCTAGGCAGCCTAGTAGGGTGAGGGCTACCTTGGCACAGCCAGTACATAGCTCGGCTCAAGCCACCCAGGGAGCTGGGTGCCTGGGTGGGGGCTGTGTGAGCTTGACCAGTTCCTCCTTGGTCTCTTTCACAGTAGAGGGCAGGAGCAGCTGAGCCCGGCTGCCTCGTCTGAGTGCAGGGTCAGATGGGAGCTCTAGGAGCGTGGGCAGGGTCAACAGGACCCACACACTGCTGAGGCTGTGCCATGCAGGACACGGGTGGGCCTGAGGCGTCTGAGGACACTGACGGTGCTGTTCACTGAAGTCACCCCTGTCTGACATGTGGCTCCCACCAAGAACACCGTCCTGTTTCGAGGTCCTTGTCTACCTAGACAGTCGAGGCACAGATGTGTGACAGAAAGAAGGAATGAATGGGTAACAAGTAAGAAGGAAAAGCTGTGTTTGTCCCTGAATAAATGGGTGTGTGGCAAAGCCTGGATGTGCTCTTCCGCTGAGAAGAAAGGGCCCTTTGGAGCTATCTTGGATGGGGCTGAGAGGCAGGGCCAGGGGTGTGGTGGGCTCTCTGCCGTCTGGGTTCCTTGAGGAGTGGCCTGCATCCTGGATGGACGGACATGAGGGGCAGGGTGTGGGAAGCATGGGGTCTGGACTCTGCTTAGAAACATGAGGAGCAGCCCGGGCCAATAGTTCCTGGATGTGGGGATGGCAAGGCTGCTGTTCTCTCCGCAGGGTTCTGGGAGTGGCAGCCCCTTTCCAGCTGTGCAGTGACAGGTTTCATTTTCTGTTCCACTTGGTGATCATTTTTCAGCGACTCCAGAACCCAGTTTCCAAAGAGGCTGAGCAATTAAAACTTGCTGCCTGCTCACCAGTGCCACCACCAGTGACATCTCTGCTAATGAGGGTGCCATCCTGTTTGCAATGGGCGCAGGTATGGCAAGCAGGTACCTGCAGACAGCAGGGGTCAACGACGTGGGCTGGGCTGGGCTGGCTGAGTGGTGCCCTGGGGAGCAGGAGGGGACTGGGGTCCCCTTGGGCAGCAGCTTGAGGGAGCAAGAGGACACCACAGGGTGTGGCTGGTGTAGAGAACATCTCCCTCTCCCAGAGTGACCTGCAGCCCTGGGCAGAGCAAGCTGGGCAGGGGCCAGAGATCTTACTACAAATGGTAATCAGGGTCCCTGCTGGAAAGAGGTGGGCCCTGTGTGGCTCTGCAGAACCATGGCAGTGGGAAGGGGCTACCCCAGGCCTTCACTGGCCCCTGCAGCCACCCTCTGGTTTGGTCTGGTGCTCTCTGCCTCTGCTCGAGGTGGTGACACTTGGGGAGACTCACCAGGCATCTCATTCCTAGTACCAGTGCAGGGAGCTAGCTCTCATTCTTATAAAGGACTTTGGCCCAGACCACCCATGGGATTATTTCTGTGTGCCCCCGATGCCTGGATGCTTGGGAGGATTCTGGAAGGTCCCCAGTCCAGAAGGATTAGGTGGGAGTCTGAACCTGGGGCCACCCTTGCCCACCCCGAGCCTGGTATTGCCCCTCAGCCAGCAGGAGGTTGAATGAGGCCTCAGGCTGAGCATGGAGGCAGAGGAAACATGGGTACCCTTTTTCTCAAGGGTGGCCCTAACTGCCCCCACTGACTGTCCTCCAAACCCCCTTCTGGGGGAAATAGCTCTTCGGCAGCCTTCTAGGGAGCAGAGGATCGGGGCAAGCCCTACAGGTCAAAAGCAGGAGGGCCTGTTCAGAGTGCAGCTTGGCCAGCCGTCAGGGGTGGAGTTGCAGCTCTGGCCCATCCCAGAGCTGGCTCCTGTCCCTCTGGTCCGAGGGAGCAGGAGGTGACCCTAAATACTCAGCTCTGGGTAGGGCTGGGCCCCATCCCTGTGGCTGATTTCCTGCTCTTCCCTGCCCTGGCTTATGCCTGGTCTTCTTGAGGAGGGGGAAGCCTAGCCACAGGGTCCTGGGACACAGTCTACTGTGTCAGGACCAAGGACTCCACCCACCCAGCCAGGAGACCACATGCAGGGTGGCCTCCAAGTCCCAGTCACTGGAGCTCCCGGCCTGGCTCCTCCATCCACCTCCTCCCTCCTGGTCCCTGGAGGCGCTGGCCTTTCTCTCTGGTCTATCTACAAAGTATGAGGTTTGCAATTTTTCCACATCCTCCCCAACATTTAGTTTCCACAGGGCCTGGCCAGCTGCTCCAGCTCCACTCGGAAGCTTGCAGCATAGCGTGGGAATCTCCAGCTTCTGTGCTGGGGGCAGCAGGCCCAGGAGAGACAGGCCCATCTAGCCAGATGCCCCGCCCTTCTCAGTTCACAGTTCAGTTTCATTCCCCAGGCTTTCCCTCCTCTTGGGGAAAACCAGAGACTCGGAGTCGAAGGGTTTTGTGTCCAAAAAGCGGCAGCTCCTATGGCTCTGAGGGAGGCTGGAGGCTCACTCAGGGGACACTTCCCAGCTCCTGCCAGCAACCAGACCTCAGGGCTGCTCAGTCCCCAGAACAAGAGCAGCTTCCAGGATGAGGCCAATCCAGTGCATCCTCTGAGCCGCTCTGAGTGGAGGACTCGCTTCTGGACTGTGCGGCCAGGAAGGACGCGCTGCTCAGTACGTCCTGGCTCTTGGTGAGGGGCGTGGCACAGGGCAGGGCCAGGCTGGGAGGAGCAAAGACCAAGGAGCGACACTTGTCCCCCGTCTGGGGCTGGGAGCCACATCCTGTGTGGGGGAGAGGGCAGGGACCCTGTACACCTGACTGAGGGGCATGGTATGGACTGCCCAGGCAAGCCTGACCTGTGTGCCGCTCGCTCCAGTGGGTGGGGAGAGTCTGGTCTCACAGGAAATGCCTTTTCCCAAGGGGCAGGCTGGCCAGTGTGGGAGGAGCAGGGTCTGGAAGCCCAGGTGGGTGAGGCTGAGTGCCCAGGTGGGAACTGTAGTCACCTGCCCCCAATGCTTCTCTGCTGGCTGACTGTGTCCCCTGTGCAGTAGTGACACCCTGAGGGGTGGGGGTCAAGTGGCTTCTGAACCAGAAACCCCCAGCCGGGGGGCAGGCGATCAGGAGGAGCTGCCTGGGGAGAGGAGTGGGGAGTTGGAGGAAGGACCCAGCTTTGGCACTGCTTATAGACCTGTGGGACCCTCCCAGGACAGAGCAGGGAGGTCATGTGGAGGGGAGAGAGGTGCAGACACAGCTAGCAATTCATCAAGAAGCAGAAGTTGGTGGCCAAGCTCTACAGCCAAACCCAGCCCAAGTTCCCAGCCTCGGTCGACTCAGGGTGGGCCAGGCCTTGTCGGGGCAGGCACAGGAGGGGGCACTGACCAGTCTGCCTAGCCTTTAGGTCTGGCAGAGACCCCCTCAGAGTGGGACAGCCTGCAACCTGGCCTTCCTGAGGGCCTCAGACCACAGCGCTCCTTAGGCCCGGGGCTGAGGCTGGGGGGTCACCGGCCTTTGGAACTCATTTCAGGGAGTTTCGGTGACTTTTGGGCAGGCGGAGGCTCTCTGAGGAGGCACCACGTAATGCTCGGTGAGTGTCACACGTGAAGAGCAGCAGCACAGTGTGGGGTGGGGCCGAGGATGATGGGGCACCCAGCCCCATGGATGCCCTTGGCCTTCCCTGGCCCAGAACATATTCCTTCCCTTTGACACTGCTGCTGACCAGCCCAGAAGGTTGCTCAGTCTCCTGCTTTTATTTTCTCAGAGGAAAAATGGCAACAAAACAAGGTCATATCCTGAATAGCCATGTAGTCTTAAGTAAAAAAAAAAAAATTAGAGAACTGAGTTTCCCAATTTTACTTACTACTGTGCAAAAGTAAATCATTGAAACAGTGTGATACTGGTACAAGGACAGGCAGGCAGACCAGCGGATGGTTAGGTGGAGTCCAGACACAGACCTACATGGCTGTGCTCGGTCACTTTTGATAAAAGTACTGACATCATTCATCGGGAGGAAGAACGGACTCTTCAGCAAGTGTGACTTAAAGGCCGGAAGTTCAGCCCTATCCCACATGGTACATGAAGATGGACTCCAGATGGACCCGAAACCTAAAAGAACTAAAACTACAAAACTCTTAGAAGAAAACATGGTGGGGATATCTCATGATGTTGGATTTGGTAAAGGATTCTTGCCAGAAGCACAAGTTACAAAAGAAACTTGTAAGGACTTTATCAAAATTCCAATTTTTGTGTATCAAATGGCATTAGCTAGTAAGTTAAAGAAGCGGCCAGGCTCATGTCTGTAATCCTAACACTTTTGGGAGGCCCAGGCAGGAGGTTCTCTTGAACCCAGGAATTCGAGCCTAGACAGGGCAACATAGTAAGATGCCATTGCTATAGCAAATAAAAAAATTAGCAGGGAGTGGTGCTCTCAGCTACTCAGAAGGCTGAGGCAAGAGGATCACTTCAGTCCAGGAGTTTGAGGCTGCTGTGAGCTATAGTTGCACCGTGGTACTCCAGCTTGGGTTATAGAGCGTATCTCTAAATAAAACAAAGTAAAAAGTGAAAAGATAGGAATGGGAAAAAATTTTTGCAAATCATGTATTTCATAAGAGTCTGGTTTCCAGAAGATATAGAGAGCTCTTACAATGCACCAGCAAAGTCAATTTTAAGAAGGGTAGAGACATTAAACAGATGATCTGTAAATGGCTAATAATTTTGTGAAAAGATGCTTAATATCATTAGCCATGAGAGAAATGAAAATCAGAACAGCAGTGAGGTAACTGTACACCCAGCAGGGTGTCTAGCATCAAAGAGACGGAAACCAAATGTTGGGGAGGATGTGGAAAATTGCAAACCTCAGACATTGCAGGTAGAAATGTAAAATGGTCCAGCTGCCACAGAGAATGGTTTATTGGTTCCTTAAAAAGTAAAATAGGTTTTACAGTGCCAAGAAAGTCTGCTCCCAGGCATACACCCAAAAGAACCGAAAACAAGCTTCGACACACACATCTGTAGGGGGATACTCGTGTCAGCACTACACACAGCCGGCAAAGGTCGAAACAGCCCATACAGACAGACTGTGGCCCGTCCGTCCAGGGGAATATTACTCACCCATAAAGAGGGATGGGTCACTGACTCGTGACAATACACAGACAAACCTTGAGAAGATTATGTGAGGTGCAAAAGGAGGAGTGGGCACCGCAGGGGGCTCAGGGTACAAAGGAGAACTTGGTCTTGGCTACCCTGTGCCCCGTGGGCTTCTGTGACGGCTGCTGGGGAGGGAGAGGATGCTCCTGAGCGTGACACAAACCTCGGCCTCTGAGACATGGCCCATGCTACATCTCCAGTTTCTCTCCTGCCGCAGGCAGTGGACACTCTGATAACAAACAGGTGCAGGGTCCTTGCAAGGCCAGATAGCCATGAAGACTTTGCCGGGTCTCGGCTTGTGTCCCTTAAGCTGTATTGGGGATGGGGCCTTTGGGGAGGGGCCCAGGTCTTGAGGGTACCGCCTCATAATGGACTAATGCAGCCACTAGAGGGGTTTTTCTACCACATGAGGACATAGGGCTCGTCACCTACAGAGGACGCAGCATTCAAGGCCCCGGCACTGCAGGTGGAAACAGGTCTTCACCAGACACCAAAGCCACTGGTGCCATCTCTCGGAGTTCCCGACTGTTCTTTTTTTTTTTTTTTTTTTTTGCAGTTTGGCCGGGGCTGGGTTTGAACCCACCACCCTCGGTATATGGGGCCAGTGCCTTACCCACTGAGCCACAGGCACCGCCCTCAACTGTTCTTTATAAATTACCCAGTTTGTGACATTCTGTCCAGTTGCACAGCCAGCCTTCACTACTCTTCTAAATGTTCACTGTTCCTGTGCTGCTGACCAATCACAAGTCATGGCTGTACCAGGCCAAGAGGATGCTGGTCTGGGTGCTATGGGCTTATTCACTCACCCTTTAAGCCAGCAGCTCCACGGCTCCTCTGGGCCCAACCCCAGCCAGGGCGGTGCCGTGGACAGAGCAGAAGAGGTGTGTCTCTGTCACTCCCCTTTACCTGCCTCCCACCTGGCCTGCTCTGGCTCCCTGCTGGTGATGGTTGTCACCTGAGCCCTGGCCTCTAACTCAGCCCCACCCCAGATAGTCCACCCTCATTAGTGTGAGGGCAGCTCCATCTCCCAGCCTGGCCACCTGGGGCCCTCTGCCAGCACCCTACACCCCCAACAGTGTTGTAACTGTCGCCACCTGTAAGAAAAGCACGGACTCCCACTTTGGATACAATCAGAGGTGATTTATTACTCCTGCGCAGGGGGCTGCTGCTAGGAAGGCAAACGGCCCCCAAGTGTAGAACAGGCTGATTTTTATACCCTTTTCGTTGCCATGCAAGCAAGCAAGAAACAAAAACAAAGCGTGGCGATTGGCGGGGTTATAGTCGGGTGGGGGGAGGGGGGCTACAGCGTGGTAGTTGGCATGGAAACAGTTTGGGAAACTTAGTAGTTTGGGAGACAGTTTGGGACACTCAGTAACCTGGGGAACTCTGCTTGAGTGAGTTTTTACCATTGCTTGGCAAGGGAGTCAGGGAACTCCGAGAGAACTTCCTTGTAACCTGTTCTCAGAATGAAACCAATGAGGGGAGGGGGTTTTGCGACGGATGATGAGTCAGGCTGAAACAGGGGCTTTTTCTTGCCGGGTCTGTTACAGCGACAGGAGCAGGAGAGCCCACATCCCTGTGGGAGCAGCCAGCCCCCTGCTCCCTGAGTTTCCAGAAGGAGCTGTAGGGCCTCCCAGAGCCCTCCCTTCCCCCAAGGTCAGCTGTGTCAACTGCCTGCAGCCTTGCCCTGGGTCCCCAGGCAGGGGACTCTGCAAGAGACGGAGAGCTATGACCTTGAGGTATCCCTTAGCTGGGGGACAAATACCAGCTCCCACTGCATAGCTGGGAAATTGATGTGTGCTGGTAAAAACAAAGTTTCAAATTTAGTGTAAAGATCCAATTGGCTTTTATTGGCAATTCCTCAATGGGACAGCATCCCATGCAAAGGTTTGAGGGGTGGGGGGTGAGGGACATTAGGAGCAGAAAAGGCCAAAGAAGCAGAAATGAAGCACACAATCCATCATCGAGAAGTTACTTTCCTTACAGGGCTAAGGCAGAGGTAACTCAGGCAAGCTGGTCTGTGGCTGTGAACTTGCTGGCTTTTAGAAAGTGGCTCATTTCTGAGTCCCGAGGGGCACCTGGCCCAGCATGAGGGGCTCCACTGTCCAGCCTGGTGCAAGACAAGAGCTTTGTGGCCTCTGATGGCCTCCAAGCCAATAGTCTCTTGTGGCTTCTTTGCTTCTCCTTTTTTTTTTTTTTTTTTAACTCTCAGTCTCTCCCTGTGATGATTTTTATCGGGCATGTTCCAGATCATGAGCTGAAGGAGTCCTCACCTCAGCATCTGCTGTCCAGGAGCCCAGCCAAGGCTGCCTGTGACAGGCACAGTCCCCACGTGGGCTGTCTGCTCATGTCCACTCAACAGTTGAAGTGGCAGGCTCAGAGAGGCTGAGTGGTTACACTGATGTGCACAGCTCTGGGGGCCGGGACGCTATGGGTCACAATGTTCTTGAGCAACATGGGCCCCTCTGATGTCTCCTACCTTAGGGGAGGTGGGAGGACCCTGAAGGCAGAGCCCTTCCTTGGAAGGGGGTCGTATGACCCTGGAAGGGAGACCACTCCCTCCCTCCAGCAGGAGTACAAGGCCGGTCTGCAGGGATGGAGCGTCCCTCCCGCAGTGGCCCGAGAGAGCCAGAGGAGCGTCTTCACTGGATGCATAAGTCGGTTTCCAGGGCATTGCCAAAGCTTTTTATCACTGCATGATGCCTGGCCACCCCTGAAGGTGCCACCATCCCCAGCCCCCCACCACCACAGGACAGTGGGCCTCACGTGCCGCGGGTGCTTCAAGGTGCCACCCACAGTGTCCCTCACCCTTAAGCATGCAGCTGCGGGGGGAAACTCCGTGGTTTATGTGCCCAGCTTATGATAGGGCACGCGTGTGTGGTGTGTTTCCAGAGGGCCGCTGGCAGGTGCACACGCACTGCTACCGCAGGGTCAGAGGGCATGGGGCACCCATCTGAGCAGAGCCACCTGCTGCTCTGCAGAGTGGCTTTGGCTTCCTGCCCACCCCTGGCTTCTTTCCTAGCTCGGCTGTGGTGGGAAATATGTCCCCACTGATGAGCTCACTTCCTCTCCCAGGAAGGTGACCACAGTAGGGCCAGCGTGCCATCCTCTTTGTGCACCAGAACCTGTTGGCTGGTGCAGGGCATGTGGACAGCTGCCCGGCTGGAACTCGGGTTGTCACCTCTGAGCCTGAGACGTTTGGCTGCTGTGGGAGTGACACTGCTGAACTGTGACAGAGAGCAGTGAGGTGGAGGCAGCGAGTGGTGACATTGATGAAAGGGGCGTGTGGAGAGGCTTAGCCTGGCAGGGCCTGGGCAAGCGATTGTGCGGTCCCACAGGCCCGGACTGTCCCCATGTGGCCCTGGACTGGGCAGCACCCCAACATGACGACTCCAAGTGACCATCTAGTCATCATCCAGGGCCTCTTCTGTGTAGGATAAGACAGACCTTGGTTGTGTGTAGACCAACATCCAGCATAACTGAAGGAAAGTCCACCTTTGTCCTCTTCCCACAGGGCCACCTCCTGCCTTCTGACCCTCCCCCATCCTCAGGAAGCCTCAGTAAGCCTTGGCCCCATCCTGGCCTTACTGCTCTATGGTCTTGGCATCCCTCCTGCCTGCAGATTTTCTGGAAGGAGCTCTTCTTGCCAAATGACCACGTCTGCAGGGCACCTTCAAGCCACCTGGATTTGGACACTGCAATTTCATGGCAGTCATGGACAATGCATGTCAGAATCACACCCTGGGACATCACCTGCTGGCCTCCCTGTGGATAGAGACACCAGAGCCACATGGAGGCCACACGGAATGGAAATCGACTTGGGAACATGGCACCTGGATGCTGCCGACCATGGGTGTCAGGAAGGCTGTGCCCACAGGGTCCCGCCTAACAGGTGAAAGGCCTGGACACCACATGCCCAGTGCGCCTGCTCGGGGGCTGGGAGGCAGCGACGGAGGCATCGGGTGGGGCTTGTCCGCTGAAGACCACTGGCTCTCCTGGGAGATCTGCTCATGAGAATGACAGCCTGAATTTGCAGCTTTTTAGGAACATTTAAAAAGTCTAGTAACACATCCATACGTGATGGATAAAATAAAACAAAGCGTCAAATTCAAAAGTCTACAAAAAGGAAGAAACAAAGCCCTTGTTCACACCCGCAAGTCACACTCTGCACCCAGAGTCATTAGGGCCGACCCCCACAGGTGTCTTTCTGGAACTTTCTCAGTCTCTCATGTGGCACAGTTGGTGTGGGCACGTGCTGGGTGTGGCTGGCAGAGCTGTTTTTCCAGCTGAATCCCCAGTAAGCACCAGAGGTCTCCGGACCAGCAGCCCCTACCCTACTGGACCATGCTCCTGCCCGTGGCGTTTTTATTTTAAACGAAGCAGCATTAAAGTTGCACTCTGGCTTTGTGGGAGCACACGTGAATGTTTTTGCGGATTACCAGAAACACATCTACTGAGTTGCAGGTGCATATTTTAATATTTTAAGTGGACGTGGCCCAATTGCCCTCCCAAACTTGGGTGAAGCACTTGGTTACTTACACTTCTGTCAAAAGCAGAGAGCACCGTGCTTCTAAATTTTGCCAACCTGGGGGACAAGAAGGGGACCTCCCGAGGGCTCCAGTGTCTACTTTCTTCTTGCTGGCCACTTCCGTGCTTTCCTGTGGCCTCTCTACTCCAGCTCTTTACCATCTCTCAGCTTCACTATGGATCTTTTTTATATCGATTTTTGAGGATCTCTTTATGGATTAAAGACTAGGCTCTCTGCCTGGAATCTGGGCTGTAAACACCTCCTGCTCCCTGTATCCACCCCGGTGAAATGCCGGTAAACACACAATTGCGTGGCTGGCCTTCTAGGCACTTGGCCTCAGCTCTCACTGCACACTGCGGGGCAAGGACACACTGTTTTAAGTATCATATTTTATAGGATATATTTCTTATTCTTCAGAATGTCTTGCTGTTTTCTCCAGTGCTGAGTGTAGAATCATCCCATCAAGTCCCAAGAAGGACGGGAGGAACGGGAATTATCCGGGGAGCTGCTTTTGCCTCACAGACGGGTCTCCACATCCAGGAATTATGGTTTTCAAATCTCTCCCTTTGTGTAGTTTTAAAAATTGCTTCTCAGTAAAGCCTTACCTTATTTCTATCATCTAGGGCTTTTTACTTGTTTTGCGGTGGGGTTATTTTTAGGTATTTCAGAATTTTGGCTGTTGCGAGTAGTAGTTTTTTTTTTTTTTTGTAGAGACAGAGTTTCACTTTATCCCCCTTGGTAGAGTGCTGTGGCATCACAGCTCACAGCAACCTCCGACTCCTGAGCTTAGGTGATTCTCTTGCCTCAGTCTCCCGAGTAGCTGGGACTACAGGCGCCCAGTACAATGCCTGGCTATTCTCTTGTTGCAGTTTGGCCGGGGCCAGGTTTAAACCCGCCACCCTCGGTATATGGGGCCAGCTCCCTACTCGATGAGCTACAGGCACCGCCCACAAGTAGTATTTTTGACAACACATTTTCCCTGGTCTCTCTTGTGCATGGGCAGGTTGCTGACGGATGGTAATGCCGTCTCTCCCCACTCACCCAGTCAGCTCTGATACGTCTGCAGCCTCCCGACTTCTCGGCACACGGTCAGAGCACCTGCAACTAGTGATGACTTGATCTTTTTGTTTCCAGATATTTATATCTTTAATTTCTTTTAAAAAATATTATTGCATAGTATAACAGTAAAAAAAAAATGGTAATGATGAAGACACTTGCCATGTCTACTGACTTTAAAGTGTTTGAGAGTCTTACCATCAACTACAGGGCTGCCGCAGGTTTCTAGAGGGAACTTTCTCCAGTGAGGGAAGTTGTTTTCTATTCTTCCCTTGCTAAAAGGTTGTCTTGTTTGTTTACGTTTTATAGGGAAACGTGGAATTTTTGCAACACCAGTTTCCATGACTGTGTCATGGTTCTCACTTTGTGATGTAGTGAACTAATTATAGCATCACCTCTGTCAGATCACCCCCCATCCTTACCTTCCAGGATTACACACTACTCAAAGTGGAAGCATTTTCAGTGCCACCCTGGGAAGAATTTCCAGGGCCAGCCCCCAAGTCCTCTCTGTTCTGACGGCCTTCAGGCCTTTCCTGCTGCAGTGGTTTCTGGGACTGAGGGAAGGTGTCTGTGTTCCTGGGTGAGTGGCCTGGAGGACCGGGGATGCCGTCCCTGCTTCCTCTTGCTTGCCGGTCAACTGGGCTATTTGGCAGCTTTTCTGGACTTTCTGACTTCTCCCGAGGACACCTGCTGGCCTGGCTCACCCTTGCCGTTTTCCCCAGGCTCTGCATGACCTGCAGGCTGGGGTGTCCTGAGAGCTGGGGTCCTCATGGCCTCTCAGTGTCCACATTTGCTGACTGTGCTCCCTGCCTCGGGAGCCAGGCGGTTTTCCTGGAGACAGGTGGAGTCTGCTTCCCATGGGAGGAGGCTGCTACATAGCAAGCCACATCATGTAAAGGGCCCCGAGATGCTCACTCCCCCTGCCTTGGGCACCTTGTGTGTCCCCAGTGGGAGGTGTCCACCTCCTCGAACCCAGGCCTAGCAGCTGAGACCAAGGAACTGCAGTCATCTCTCCCACAGTAGCTCTTTGACCTTGGTCATTGGGAACATGCGCTTGGAAATGCAGGGTGTGCACAGCCCAAGGGGTGGGGGTGGAGACGGCCACCCTGGGTGAGGCCTGGGTGCCAGCTCATGCTCTGAGGCTCTCTGGACTCCCAGGCAGATCTGCGGGAGCGGACGCTGGTGGGAACAGAGCTGCCCATCTCCTAATGCTCACAGAAACTGAGCGGAAGACACCACTTGGCTTCCAGCTGGTGGGAGGGTTTGGTGGCCGCGCCATCCTATCTAGCACCTGGCTCAGCCGATACCACGGAGAGAGGCCCACGGGAACCTGACTGTCCTCCACGGTGGGCCACAGAAACCCTAGTTCCAGGGCACCGGGGCACAAAGAGGACCCTGTGAGCTCATGTCCAGGGTACTGGGCAGAGAAGGCAGCCTGGGGCCCCGCCTGCCTGTCCTGAGAGCCCACCCAGGGCCTCTGTCTCCTGGAGCCCCACCACCCGGGGCCTGACTCTCCTCTGCTTTGGGCTCATCTCCTCTCCCAGGAGACTGTCCTTCCCTCCTTATCCTTGTCCTCTAGCTGTCCCCTTGTTCTGGGGTATTCCTGCAGGGCAAACCCTAGGCCAGGCCTTCTCCCAGCCCTAAAGTGGACCAGCCCTCCCACATGCCCCAAGGGTTCTGAGGCTTGTGGGCACAGTGGGTAGTGTCTGTCTTTCCTGTCTGCCTTGCTGGAGGCTCTGAAAGTAGATAGTCAGGGTGGAGGCTTGGTCCATAGCCCTCTCATGCTTCCTTGGGACCAGAGCCCTTTACTGCTACCTGGTCACTCTGCCCACAGCCGGTGCTCCGCCTGGCTGCTGGATCCCAGGCACTGGCCCTTCTGGGCCAGCAGCCGTGGTCTCTGCAGGCTTCAGCTCAGGCTGGCTCTAACTCCCGGCAGAGACTGCCTCATTGTCAGATTAAAAATAAAACAAAATAAAAAAGTGTAAAGCTGGGGAGAAGGCCATGCAAGGCTGTTGGACAGGGTGTAGATTCTCTAAATGGCAATTTTGATGCCTGCGGCGGGCCAGCGGCATGCCGTCCACATCTCCTTGGAATGCACAGTGGTTTTGTTTTTTTGCGCTTTTTCTTCTTTAAATTATAGGAGAAAAGAGGGTTTGGCAAAGTGCAGCTTGGGCCTGCCAAGCCCAAAGTATGTGCGGGGAAAAAAAAACATAAGATTTTTGCCTAAACTCTAAAAAAGCTTTGATTCTGTCTGAATTTGAAGTCTGTGTGGACAGCCCTGAGGATAAGCTTAGCTACTAG
Organism: Perodicticus potto; assembly: GCA_963574655.1. NCBI lineage: Eukaryota > Metazoa > Chordata > Mammalia > Primates > Lorisidae > Perodicticus > Perodicticus potto. The sequence continues at coordinate 61,527 of CAUYRH010055916.1, forward strand.
GTGTGGCCACAGTAAAGCCCTGGGATGTCACTGAGGCAGGGGCCACAGCCCCCACTGTATTATTTTACAGCTAAGCAGCTGAGCCCCAGAGGGTGATGTCCCGAGCTCATTCAGATGTTTGTATTTGTGTAAAGAGGCACAGGCCAGCCTGTGGATATCTGGGATCCAGCCACCTGGATATCTGGGATTCCCTGGGACCCCAGGAGGACAAGCCTCATGGTGGCTGTGGTAGGGGCTTTCCATGCAGAGCTTGCGGAATACAAGTTCAGAGGAATAGCTCACACAAGACAGTTCCAATTCTGACAGCAACAGCACATTTGGGGGCCCCACTCTGGGCTGGAATACTCACAGTTACGGCTTTTAAGAGGGAGAGGGTCCAGGTGAAAGCCAGCCAAGGGGACAGCCACACCTGTGGGATCTGGGGAAGTGCCAGACTCGGAGCTGCCATCATCCCTCCCATGAAGTCAGGGCCCTGCTGCTCGGCCGGCGGGCACGTGCTGCAACACACACTTGGAGGCCTGTGGCCAGAGAAGCTCGGTCCAGCCTCTGTGTCCAGAGTCTTTGTTGAGGCTCCAATAGGCAGGTGTCACTGACTGATTGTGTGGTTAATCTCAGCTTCCACCCCGTTCCAAGTTCAACTAATAACACGTGACCCAAGAGCCCCACCCCAGATCACATTGTCACTGTTTGGCAGGCCCAAGGTCCCCAGGCACAGACGGCAAGTCAGGCAAGACATTTCAGGGTGAGAGGTCACCTCCCAGGAGCTGGAGCAAAGGCAGACTGCTTGGGGGCAAAGCTAGATTCTTTATGACATAGGCTTGGCCTGGGGATGATGGAGGGGAAACTGTTCTTTTGGAGATGAGCGTGTTTCACCTGTGCCCCCAGACTGCGTGCTCCCACAGCCTGCCCTGTGTTCATCTCCCCACTGTCACCCCAAGCCTGCCCTCCTAGAGGATGAAGTGGTCGGGGTGAGCAGGACTCCCTGGTTGTGTGTGCAGGGACAAAACGGCCTGTCGGTATGGCTCAGGGTTGGCCTTCCTTCCAGGGCTGGCCACTGAGGCCGGCAGTCGAGGCCACTAAGACCTTTGAGGGTTGTCACAGACAAACCTTCTCTTGATGGTCCCAAATGGATGCCGGAGATGTCAGTGGGGTCTCAGCCTCAGGGAAATGATTCGGACCCTGTTAAAAAATAAACAGAAGAGGGGATGGCACCTGTGGCTCAGCGAGTAGGGCGCCGGCCCCATATACCGAAGGCGGCAGGTTCAAGCCTGGCCTCGGCCGAACTTCAAAAACAGAAGAATAGCCAGGCACTGTGGCGGGCACCTATAGTCCCAGCTACTCGGGAGGCTGAGGCAAGAGAATCGCCTAAGCCCAGGAGTTGGAGGTTGCTGTGAGCTGTGTGACACCACAGCACTCTGCCGAGGGTGATAAGGTGAGACTCTGTCTCTACAAAAAAAAAAAAACAACAACAGAAGAGGGGGCGGTGCCTGTGGCTCAGTGAGTAGGGTGCTGGCCCCATATACTGAGGGTGGTGGGTTCAAACCCCACCCCTGCCTAACTGCAACAATGACAACAACAACAACAAAAAATAAAATAAAAAATAAACAGAAGATAGCATCAATTTAGTTTCAGTGGACACTGATTCATGACTCTGCTCCAAACCAGGAATGGATCTGGAGCCACACAGGGCAAAAGCAGGAGAAGCTTTTAAGGGGTTAAACCAGAGCAGAGGAAATGTCTGGTTGGTCATAGCTGTACTACTGTGTCCCTGCTTTGGGAAGCCCTTAGGTAACTATAAATTTGTTGGCCACTCCTGATTGGTTGAGCTTAAGTTCTGTTTTTCTTTAACTGTGCATATTGCAAGCGTACATGTCAAATATATTAATAGTAGAGTATAAATGTCTAAACACAACAATTAAATGAGGTGAATGATATGTTAACTAGTTTGATGTAAGCATTCCAAATTGTATATAAAATCAGCACATTATACCCCATAAATGCAGTAGTGTATATAGTTATGATCGAATTAAAAAATAAAGATTTGCATTTGTAAGAAATAGTTTGAGTTTTACTCATATTTGCAAATCAAGCAAGGTTGAGGTCACTCGTGAGGCCGACCTGGCTTGTTCTGCTGTGGATTCTACAGTCCTGGTCCCAGCAAGCTGGGGTCACTCTTGGACACCCTGAAGGATGCAGTCACTCTGTCATCACCAACAGTTGTGCTGGAATGCAAGGTCACACGGTCATTGCCATCCAAAATCACATAGTCACTGTAGGCTTGACCGTCATGTCAGGTTGCTGGCTCTCTACGCTGTCTAACCCTGAGTCCTCTGACACGTGCACCAGTGGCTTCTGGAAAGCACTGAGAGCCCCGAGAAGACACAATGCACTGGGCTGGCAAGTTTAGCTACACGGAGATTAACGACTGAGGGCTGAAACCTTCCCTGCAGCAGAGATCCCGGAGCCAGGATTTATCTGCCCAGCTAAGTAAGCCATCACAGGTGGCAGCGCTATCCGGATGGAGACTGGTATTTGTTTCTTAAGAGCCTTTAACTTGGGTGGTGCCTGTGGCTCAAAGGAGTAGGGCTCCGGCCCCACATGCTGGAGGTGGCGGGTTTAAACCCAGCCCCAGGCAAAAACTGCAAAAAAAAAAGAGCCTTTAACTTACGGGCAGTAATTTCTAATGTATTAGCATTAAAATATTGTTTATTCAGAAGAGCACAAGCTTCCCCTTGTTCAGCTGTGAGGGGATCACGATCTCTTTTGGAAAAAAAGAAGATCTATTTGGGAGGACTATTGAGGCTGAATTGTTCATTTTATAATAGTATTACTTGAAGGGAATTCAAGATAATGCTCTATAAAAACAAAGAAAAGACAAAGGTTATAACATTTGGAATGTACTATGATCTTAGTTTTTGAATCCAGAGAACAGCTGGTGGAGATTTCTAATTTGAGTCTGAAACATCTTTAGATGTTGGGGCAAGGAGGGTAGCTGCAGTCTGCTGGATTTTCCAGGCTTGCAGTTTGAATGTCTCTGGACATGTCATGGGGGCCCAGAACTCAGGGGGACCCTCTAATAGCTGGCATGAAGGTCATACATCCATGCTCTGTTATAGTAATTTTTCTGAAGTACTAGTTACAATTTTCAGGGCATAGGAGAAGGGAAATTCTAATTTCTTGCAAAACTTGAATTCAAGATCAATCCAGTTTATAGATAGATAATAAAACCTCAGTGAAAATGAGGACCAGAGACTGATAAAGGGCACATTATAGTTTTTATTGAAATGTAACCTTATGGGCACTCCCATTTTTACTAAAAATAACAGAGTTAATTTTTTACAAAATCGGCTCGGCGCCTATGGCTCAACGGGCTAAGGCGCCAGCCACATACACCTGAGCCGGCAGGTTCGAACCCAGCCCGGGCCCGCCAAACAACAATAACAGCTGCAACCAAAAAATAGCCAGGCGTTGTGGCGGGCGCCTGTA
>CAUYRH010055917.1:0-11190 GCA_963574655.1 Perodicticus potto
TTATCTGGTGGGGGCGGCACCTGTGGCTGAGCGAGTAGGGCGCCGGCCCCATATGCCGAAGGTGGAGGGTTCAAACCCAGCTTCGGCCGAACTGCAAAACAGAAAAATAGCTGGGCGTTGTGGCGGGCGCCTGTAGTCCCAGCTACTCGGGAGGCTGAGGCAAGAGAATCGCCTAAGCCCAGGAGTTGGAGGTTGCTGTAAGCAGTGTGACGCGACGGCACTCTACCCAGGGTGATAAAGTGAGACTCAGTCTCTACAAAAAAAAAAAAAAAAAAACAAAAACAAATCAAATATTATCTGGTGCTTTAAGAAAAAGTTGGCTTCCCCTGGGTTAAATCAATAGCACTTGCCATTAGATTAGATATGGGGGTAAGGAAAAGGTGGGCATTAGAGATGGCACCTGTGTTTCTGACCTATGTAACTAAGACCATGCTGGATGTATTTATTGAAAAATTAATAAGTGGTGGTCTGACAATGGAAAAGATGAGATTCGGGATTAAACTTATGAATTTAAGATCAGATATATTATATGGGATGTGCCTTTTAGACATCAAAAGTGGAAAAATTAAATCACTACATTGTATATATGAGCCTGGTGCTCAGAAGACAGAGATATGTGGAAAGTCTAAATCTGGGAGTTGGGGTGGGGAGAATAATGATTCCTGCCAAATGTCTGCGTCCTGATCCCTGAAACCTCAAAAGGATGCTTTGCCTATGTGATGAAGTTGAAGCGGGGTACTGAATTGTGTTCCCCTAAATTTATACAAGTATGTTGAAGCCTTAGTGCTCAAGATGACAATTTGGGGAGAGGACTTTAAAGGTAATTAAGGTTAAATGAGGTCATAGGTCTGGGCTCTAATTCTAGGTGAATCTAGAAGGAGAATCTAGGTGGTTGACACAGAGAGACGATCATGTGAAAATATGGAGAAGATGCCCAGCTTCAAGACAATGAGAGAGGCCTCAGAACAAACCAACACCTTGATCTTGGACTTCTAGCCTTAAGAACTGTCAGTAAAGCATCACAAGAATGGAGAAGCAAGAATCCCATGTGCTCAATTCTGACATGAGGACAATTAATGACCTAGTACATGGTGGCAAGTTGGGGAAGGAGAGAGCAGAGAGAGGGAAGGAAGGGTGGGGGTCGTGGTTTGTGACACACCTTTTGGGGGAGGGACACAATTATAAGAGGAACTTTACCTAACAAATGCAATCAATGTAATCTGGTTCTTTGTATTCTTAATCAATCCCCAACAATAAAAAAAAAGTGATGGGGATACACATTTAATACAGTCAGCTACTTTCTACTTTCTACTTTTTCTAAAAACGCTGCAATATATAAATTATTCAATGAACCTTAAAGAGAAAAAAACTGTGAGAAAATAAATTTCTGTCATTGAAGCGCCTAGTTCTGTGAAACTTTCTTATGGCAGCTCTAGCATACTAGCACCACAAGCATGTTTAGGGGGGTAGATTATTCTTGATTGTTCCTGTGGGCTTGATTGCAAACACAAGCATCTTTAAGAAGAAGAGAGGGAGGCAGGAGAGTGAGAGAGAAGCAGATGTTAAAGTTATGTGACTGTCGGCTTGAAGACAGAGGGGGTTCCTCACCTTAGGTTGTCGCTAGAAGCTGGAAAAAGTAAGGAAACAGATTCTCCGTTAGAGTGACCAGAAAAGAAGGCAGCCCTGATGACGCTTTGGTTTCAGCCTTTTGAAACCTCTTTCTGTTCCTGCTGCTCAGAAGTGTGATACTAGACAATAAATCTCCATCTTGTTGGAGCCGCTAAGTGGGAGATAATTTGTGATGGCAGCAAGAGGAAGCTGCCATGTAGAGCAGTCATTGATTTGTGGGCAGTAATTGAGGCACTGAGATAAATTCTAGTAATGGGGCTAAAATGCCAAAGACCTATTTTTATTAGAGAGTACGAAGCTAGAGGATAGACTTTTATATACGGTGGTGGTTGATGCAGTTGCATTTATTCAAAGTTGGTTTTGACAGTGGCTTGTTGCTTTTCCCAATAGGATTTGTTACACGCTCTTCTCTGATAGTGATAATTTTATTTTAGGTGTATCATTTTGAGATATAATCTTCTTGCATTTGGCACCAAATTATCCCAGTGCTGAATGAGACTTCTTCCACTGCTCGTTTGTTTTAATTGCAACCACCTAGATTCTCCTTTGAAGAGCAGAAGTGGAGAAAACTTTAACTCGAGAGACTTAGACTTTAACTCTTCTAATTTTGTTGGAGTAGCTCAGGGCTCATTTCTCTTCTTATTTCTTTGCACTTACTCTTTTTGATCTCATCCCACCTCCTGGCTTTAAATAACTTGGAAATGTTGACAACTCACAATTTATATCTCCAGCTTGAACCTCACAAACGCCAGACTCATAAGTTATTATCTACTCAACATCTCCATATGAAAGTGTAATAGACACCTCATGATCAACATGTCCTAAACTGAATTCTTGACCTTCCCGTTATCCATTTCTACCTGTAATTTCCTTACCTCAGTTAATGAAAACACAATCGTGCCAGTTACTCAGGCCAATAACACTGAAATCCTCTAATACGAACTACATTGTCCCCACTTTCAGAACACATCCAGAATGCCACTATTTCTCACTTTCACCTTTGTTGCTACTGCCCTGATCACAGATGCCGTATTCTCCAGCTAGAATTCCCAAAATATCTTCCTAACAGGTCACTTGCCTCTATGCTTTCTCCCACCAAATTGAAGTCTATTTTCAAAGCAGTAGAGTAAATCTTTTAAAATAGAAGTCAGATCATGTCACTTCTCTACTCCAAAGCCCTTGCTTTTCACTCACTGGAAGTCCTTAAAATTGCCCACAAATCCTCATGTAATCTGGCCTCAGCATATTCCTCAGGTGGTCAATATGTTTCCTTTATTCCACTGTACCATGGGGCCTCCATGAATGAACATTTTCATACTCCAAGTACATGGTAATAGGGAAGTGAAAGTCCACGTGATTCCCAGAAGCAGTTAGTGAGACGGTTGGAGGTCCCTCTCCCCTCCTTCCCCCTCTTCCTATCTACCTAGCATGGTCTATTTAGCAAAATATTGAATACCGTCTAATAGGGGTTATGTAACCGCTAGATTGTGGGGATAGAAAAATCCCTAAAACACAGGAGCTGAAAATCTAGTAAGGAAAAGTGGTATGGAAACCAACTCAAAACAATACAATAAATGCAAAACAAAGTATGGTGGGCTGAAGTAAGAAACCTCCAACACGTGTGAGTTAGAGAGGATAGAAATCCTATGTGATGCAAGTTCATTCCAACTGGTATAGTCTGGAACAGTGGTGCTCAACCTTCCTAATGCTTCCATGATGTATTTTCATTATTACAAAGGGGTCGAGACCCACAGGGTGAGAACCGCTGATTTGGAAGAACCCAGGCTTTCCAAATTATCTAATGAACTGCTGATAGCTCTATATAGCAAAAATATTACCAAAGTGACTATGTTTGTGTTCTTATATGAAACACGAGATAATCACAGAATTATATTTCTTTTGTCATACTTCAAGAGCAACATAAATTTCTTTCTTTCTTTCTTTCTTTCTTTTTTTTTTTATTTTCCAAAGGCTAGTGAAGGTGACGGTTATAAGGAACATTGCCAGGCTGCAATTTTGAGTCTTAGAGTGTGAGAACGCTCTCATCAACACCTCCCTAAAATGATTTGCAGAATAAAAGATAAATTGAGAATCACACTGTAATCAAAACTTGGTGACTTTCTCTAATCAGGCAAGGTGGCCAGGGACACAGAACAACAAAGGCTCATACACAGTATCAGACGCTCCAACACTTCAGATGACGTTACTTCCCAATCAGCTCATTGAAAGTAGAAAATATTTTACATTGAAAATGCATCCAATAACATAACTACCCTATTGCACATCCTAGCTTAGCCTACCTCACCTTAAACATGCTCACAACACATGAGCATGGAGCTGGGCAAAAAACATTTAACGCAAAACCTATTTTATAATAAAATGTTGAATAGCTCATGTAATTTAGTGACTACTGTACTGAAAGTTAACAACAGAATGATTATACAGGTACCTGAAGTACAGTTTCTACTGAATGTGGATTGCGTTCTCATCATCACAAACTTGGAAAACCATAAGTCAAACCATCATAAGTTGATCCGTGACCATCTGTATAGTCCTTTCGCTTAGATGTAAGATTTGTTTTTTAACCAGTAGCATCTCTGATGAAAACGTATGAATTTTTTCTCTTTATTTTCATTGATCTACGAACATAGATCTATGTTTCTTCTGAAAATAGGATTCAAACAAATTCTGAGGACCTTTATGTGTATTTCGAGGAACATTTTAAATGCTTAGGTAACAAAATTCATTCCTAAGTTCCTAGCTGTATACCTACTCTGGGATATTTACTTAAGATTCGGTGCAGGCAAACACAAAACAGAACTAGTAAACACGGGGACCAGAAGAATGAAATATGCCCAGAGAATTTTTCTAAGTAGTCACAATGAGCTGAGCTAAAGTTGAAGTTGATGATTTCCAGAATTAGGGCTACCCCTTGTAGAACTTGGAGGATAGAAGAAGGTCTAAAAATATTTCCTGCCTTGGGGCGGTGCCTGTGGCTCAAGGAGTAGGATGCAGGCCCCATATACTGGAGTGGTGGGTTCAAACCCGGCCCCAGCCAAAAACTCCAAAAAATATATATATATAATGTGTGTGTGTGTATTTCCCACCTTGAATCACAAATATTCTATCAAGAAGAGAAATACTTTTAAAATGTAAATGCAGCCTTTCTGAGAAAAACCTGCACATTTTAATTAAATCACTCTATTGGATTACCTTCTAAGATGAAGGTAATTTTAATGCTAAAGCAAAGACAGTATAGAGGCATTATTAGGAAATGTCCCTGAAGAGCGTACAGCCAAGGAGAGACCTCAACTCACTTCACTTTTTTCAGCATCAGGCAACCTGAGTGGTAACCTCACAAGATTGCTTTGTGCACTACAGGTGACAATATTTGGAATGTGCAGAGTGGGTTCTGTGGTCTACTAGTCCAGACTCGCTACATCTTGGCTTCTCAGAGACCTCACAGCCCGTCCATTCTCCTTTCTGTAAATTCTAAGTTATAGACTCTTACATCATCCAGTCAAAACTGGACATGGCTAAAGAAGCAGTTGAACATAATCACTGGGTTCTGAAAAGCAGGGAGAGAGGTTTCGGCAGGCAATCAGGTGAGTTGAAATGCTTTCTGTGGTGTGAAGTTCAAGGCCAGGGTGCCCACCAACAACTCCACTGGAGTGAACTGTTGAGAGATCTGCTGCCTGGACAGCTCCTGGGAGAGACCACGTGACTCCTTGAGGGCGATTGTGGTCAGACAGTGTCTATTCACCCTGGTCGGTGAGCATCCCTGTGGAAGGTAAACTCAGGATAGCCCCTTTCTTTGTTACCCTTCATGCTTTCACACCCACACGAGAGCCTTTGATGACTTGATGTAATGTTAAAAATGATGATTTTTTTCACTCTAATATTTTTCTATTGGTGTTTTACCTGACTTGTTACCATATTAAAATCATCTGTCCCAGAAGAAGTAGTTCACACAATTTCTTCTCTGTCTAAAACCCTCAATATTATGCTTTTTACATGGAAGCAATACTTGAAGCGTTTTTTTAAAATAATTCATTTAGAGACTCACTTTTCTCTTTAAGACGTTTACCAGTCTGTGTCTCACTCTTCGTCAAACCATACAGAAGCTGAGTGACTTCGAAACTGTTTTGTCTAACTAAAAGATTTCAGTACTTCTGCAGGCTGCCTCTACCATTATCACTTGTAATGATGCTAATAATAACACTAAATTACTAGACTTTGATGTGAAAGCCTTTTCAGATGCTCAACAAAGTGTGGAGGTAATGATTGCTCCTGGATTAAAATACCTGTGAATTAGAATTTGTATAACTGAACTAGGATAAAAGGAAGTTTGGTATTATTTGTTTGTCAACCTTATTCCCTTGACCTTCCTCAGAAGTCATCTACAATGGTCTTGCTCAAAGGTCCAGCTGCCCTTGGCTCTTCCCATGGGTATTCCCTGGGCTCAGGGAAATGCCTGCCAAGGAGGGCAAAGCATAAGAGCAACCCTCACTTAAAAGGAGACAGAACTAATTTGTCCAAATCAGAGGCAGGGTCCACACTGTCCCCTCATGAGATTGTGATTCACATTCCTCTCTTCCCATCCCCCCATTTCTGCTTCACCCAGCATGGGAAGCAGGATAAAATGAAGTTTAGGGAGATTTAAATAATTTACAGATCTAGGTGGCAAAACCTACGATCAATTTCTATTGTTTTATCACTTTTACTTGATTGTCATGTTTTGTCTTTCTTCTGTGAGTTCTGATCCTCACAACAGAATTGAAAGAGAAGACAAGACAGTTGTTACATAGTTACATCCTCTGAAGTTCAAATCTGAGTACGTTCTCATCTAAAGGAAACAAAGGTGCCTCTGAGCTCTGTCACATGCAAGGAAGGCTTCTCTTCTCTGCACAGTCTCCCTGCGGCCTGCAACCTGCTCAGGGCTTCAAGATTCCTCAAAAGGAAAATGAAATGCCTTAGGCTACATGATCTTTAGAACTCACTGAAACGCTAACTTTATACAAACCTGAGTTATTTGTAGTCTGTTCCCTCTGGCCAAATCTATAGCTCTAGCCCTTTGTTTTATGCTGAATTCTCCCTATGACCAGTTGTAAAGCAAACTCTTTCTATAATGTGGCAGACAGAAAATATTTTAGGCATCGTGGGCTGTAAGTTGTCTGCTGCACTCAATCGGTTCTGCCATTGTAACAGGAAATTTGAAGAAGACGATACATCAATGAATGAGGATGGCCGTGTTCCAACAAAATTATTTACATAAACAGGCAGAAAAGCCGCTGAACGTTCTCAGTGTCGCACTCAGAGAACAGTCTCTAAGGCCTTTGGGTCAAAACATGGCTGAACATTTTCAAATATTGCTTGTATTTTCTGTCTCTGTAGCTTCCTGGAAACTTTGGAGATCTTTTGCACAAAGCTCCTCGATGAAACAAAAGGAGAAAAAAGCTTTTCTGTTTGTTTCTTACCTGAGCTTATCTGGTGGCTCCTGTGTGATGTGGAATGTTTTGTGTTGTGTTTGCGTTAGACTTAGAGGCTGAGGAGAGTCAACACTCAGGGGAGGTGTTGTCTGGAGAGCTGGAGGACGCATAAGGGTTGCTTTTAGAACGTACTGTCCTTCTGAACAATCAACCTTTCTGCACAGGTTTGCTTGGGAAAGGTCTGTGACTGGTATTTTCATTAAACCCCCTCAAACCTCAAGCCTTTCAAAAGACTTAGGATTCACAATCAGGTGGAGGTGGAATTTGGCTTACTTGGTGCTATTCAGGAATGAATTTCTCTGGATAAACTTCCCATGGAAAACTCCACAAGCCTTTTTTAGGGAGCCCACAAGATCCTAGAAAAGAAAATCACTGCCTCCTGCTTGAACTGTCAGTAGGTTTTCTGAGCTGAAAATGAATAAACACAGTCTAACATTATTTCTGATCCCAGCTGAAAATTTCTCATGGACTGGTGCCTTGTAATTAATGAGAGTTCAGAAACCTATAAAACTGTCTTAGACTTGGGAAAAGATGGAACAGGCTCACTTGTGAAGCAATGAGTTTCTAGAAACGTGAGATCAGGTAGGGTAGATATCTGACAAAAAGGTACTGAAAATATCATTGAGGTCATCATTATAGACACTGTGTCATGAATTCTTCTACAAAAAGAAGAATTTCAAAACAAATATCTTTTGATTTAAATATTGGGCCACTATGGGTTTTATATCGCTCTTGGAAAATTCCTTCTTGAGACAAACTTTATAGCGATAAGCAGGCATTCTGCTTATAGGGAAACCACTCCCAGTGGAAAATATTAATTTGTACTTATTGTGCAGGTCCTGAAAACTACAGATGGCCTCTGGCAAAAGCTAGTGAATTTATGTTGAAAAGAAATTTGCAAGTATTATGTACACATAATTACATAATAACAAATATAATTCCATTTGGTTTTCCAAGTAATTAATATTTTAAATATTTGCAAAAAAGGATGCTGCAAAAAGACAAAAAGGGAGACATTGAGAAATCTGTTTTATTTGTAAAAACCTAACCAACTGGCAGAGAAGAAAGGAGAGAAAGTTTTTTACATCTCATCATTAGGATTCTATTCACACTTGTAAAAGAGTTCCTTTCCCCTAAACCCTGCTGGCATAGAACAAAACCAACATGAATTACATAGGACCTTGAAGCTTTATTGAGAGAATCATTTGTATTTGTTTACAGATCAGTATTAAAAACAAATCAGCCTGGAGGCTTTAGCTGTACGGAAGGATGCAGCTTGCCTCTTTAATAACACAAGCTGTGTTGAGAATGTTCTGTCTGGGCTCCATATGCTGTTCCCATTTTGTTTTTCCTTTCAAATTTAGAGTGAAGGGGATTAGAATGGTATTTACCTTCAGCCAAGATCTATAAGGCCCTACATCAGAGCACCTCTGTCCCTTCCCTTCCTGAGCATGACAGCCTGTGATGTTTCTCAAAGTTGAGCTCTAGGTGGGTGGGGACAGCCTGAGAAATCTTCAGTTGAAGTGATGGCTTCCCTCTGACGGTTACCAGCGGAGGGGCCCATTAATTTTCAAGGCATAGCGTAAGTTCCATCTGTTGTCCTAAGTGTTTGTGGAGATTACATGCTGGGGAAGAGAGTTTCTGAATGAATTAAAAGTAAATGTCACTTCCTAAAACTCAGCCCAGTAAACACAGCTTGAGGAAATATTTCTTTTTGCCTGAGTGACAGATCTTGGAGCTAGGTAATGTGGTGCTTTCAGGACTGGTTTCCACCTGCAGAAGCTTACACTGCTGAGCAGCTATCCTGTCTCCTAGGATGTGGATTACCGGACAGGTCTTTCTCCCTGTCAGTCTGCAGAATCTAAAGGTGAAAACCTACGTGAGATCCCCAAACAGCACTTTACCATCCAGCATGATCAATAGGACAACCAATAAAGGTCCAGAGCAATTTCCTTCTCTTATCCTTGTCTCTCAATTATGTTTGCTTTTAATGGACCCGAGTCTGGGCTGGCAGGGAGTTCCTGGGAGGCAGCATTTGGTGTAAAAGTACCAGGGTTCATTTCTTATCTGAATTGCAGTTGGTTTTTGTTTTTATCATAAATACACTGAAGAACAGTTGCTTCAGACAGATGAATTTGTCAGAACTGCTGCTTTCCAATGCATAAAATCCTCTCCCTTGCCTGCAATTGCCAAAACTAACTTTAATATGTATCCAAAATATTTTAGGATTAGAATATGGCATCGTACTAATCATTAAAATGAAAAAAAAAAATAGACTTGTCAAAATTACCACTGTGACCCATAGAAACAACTTAACAAACATTTTTTTGTCCTACCATCCTCACATATAACTCTGGGATTCACAGCAACCTTTATAAAATACATAAAAAGTCTTAAATCCTAGTTCCACAAGAAGACTCATGTTCATGTTCCTTGGGCCCCAGTAAATTCTCATTGGTGGTGATTCCTAATTACTGGAAAGGTTGTGATCTCAGACCTTGAACCTTCAGTAAGTAGGTAGCTAATGTGTTTATATATGTCTGAAGTAGAGACTATTAAGGAAAATAAAGAAAAAATTATATTTATTGAGAAATTAGGAGACATGAGGATTACTACTATGGGCATCAAGGGTTCTGAGTGCCCCTGTTGCCACACTATGTACCAGCCTGGATCTGTGGTGGCTCGAGAGAGAGAATGGTCCTTCTGTAGATGCGACCGCTGAGTCCCAGAGGCAGAGAGCAGGGGGAGTCTAAGAGTTTAGGGCCCCCTATGTCTTGTAGCCAGATTGATTAATTGAGGGTGAGAAATGACGCAGTTCTCTCGCCTTACATCATGTCAAATATAAAGCACAGTTTGCACAAGAGAGTTGCTCTCTGTAAGATCACTGCAGGCTGGGACTCTGCCTGAAATCGTATCCTAGTCTGATTCTCCCGCTTCCCAGTCGTATTTCCCCAATTCCTTTCCTCCTTTCTCCTGGGATTACTTTCTTAATAAATCACTCGTTCAGGAATCCTTATCACAGAGTCTGCTCGGGAATACTGTGCCAGGCATTTTACAACCACTGTATTAGACAAGCTGAGTGTTTTGGGTATGCTGTACCTTTAATCCGGATAACAATTCTGCTAGAAAATTCAAGATCAGAGAGTTTAATTAACTTGTTTGATGTCACAGGGGGATTAAGAGGGAGAAGTATGTGCTTCTTGAATCCAAGTCTGATCCCTTAATTTATTACAGGTTTCAATCAACATATGTAAGGGATAAGGAGGACAGAGGTCCTACTTTGGAAATAAATTCTCTTGAAGATAGATGGCGCCTGCTAACTAGGCTTCATGCAAATGCCAACTTCTTACCAAAAAGATAATATTTAAGAAGGAAAAGATAAGTAGAAGTGTGTATTTCATATTTACCAAAAAGAATATCAAATATAGAGGGTACTAGCTCTTGACATTGGAAGCAAACACATGTTTGAAAACCTCTATGTGAGTTTTTTTTATGCTTACTTTTACTCTTAAATTACAGGTATGTGCTGGGTGGTAAAGTCTGGGTCAACAACAAAACACATGTAAGATAGGGGCTCTATAAGATTGTAATGGAGCTACACAATTTCTCTAAGTTAGTGATGACATAGACCTTCCAGTGGGATAAGATAAGCAGGTGGAGGACTGTGATTCTGATGATCTTGACCCTGACCTTGGCTGGCACTGGTCTAAGGTGTGTGTTCATGTCTTAGTGTTTAACCAAAATATTTAAAAACCATTAAATAAAACTCAAAATTTTAAAATAGGAAAAGTACTTATAGAAAGTATGAAGAAAGAGTATACAGAAAGAATAAAGAAAGAATTTTTCACTTGTACCCTTGTAAGATGCACCGTAAGTGTAATCCCACCAATCACTAGTGAAAGTTACTAAATGTAGAATATAAATGTCTTCATATAGTGATTAAAAGGCCATGAAGGCTATGTTAAATAGTTCAATGAAAATATTTCAGATTGTATTTGAAGTCAGCACATTGTGCCCCATGATTGCACCAATGTACATAATTTTGATTTAATAAAAATTAAAAAAAAAGAAA
>CAUYRH010055920.1:0-25418 GCA_963574655.1 Perodicticus potto
TTATAAGAAACTTTATTCTCAGAAATATAAAAATCTGTAGGAGATTCACCAATACTTGGAAACATACCACCTTCAAAGACTTAGCCAGAATCAAGTGGAAATGTTGAACAGGCCTATATCAAGTTCTGAAATAGCATCAACTATTCAAAATCTCTATACTGGGTGAACTGGCTGGTGACTTGTAGAAGACTGAAACTGGACACACACCTTTCACCATTAACTAAGATAGACTCTCATTGGATTATAATTTAAACTTAAGACATAAAACTATAAAAACACTAGAAGAAAGTGCAGGGAAAACTCTTGAAGAAATCAGCCTGGGCGAATACTTTATGAGGAGGACCCCCTCCCCGGGCAACTGAAGCAGTATCAAAAATACACTATTTGGACCTGATCAAACTAAAAAGCTTCTGCACAGCCAAAACACAGTAAGTAAAGCAAGCACACAGCCCTTAGAATGGGAGAAGATATTTGCAGGTTATGTCTTGGACAAAGAATTAATAAACAGAATCCACAGAGAACTCAAACGTATTAGCAAGAAAAGAAAAAGTGACCCACATCTCAGGGTGGGCAAGGGACTTGAAGAGAAACTTCTCTGAAGAAGACAAGTGCATGGCCTACAGACATATGAAAAAATGTTCATCATCCTTACTCATCAGAGAAATGCAAATCAAAACTACTTTGCAATATCATCTAACTCCAGTAAGATTAGCCCACATCACAAAATCCCCAAACCAGAGATGTTGGCTTGGATGTGGAGAAAAGGGAACACTTCTACACTGCTGGTGGGAATGCAAACTAATACGTTCCTTTTAGAAAGATGTTTGGAGAACACTTGGAGATCTAAAAATAGACCCGCCATTCGATCCTACAATTCCTCTACTAGGTTTATATCCAGAAGACCAAAAATCACATTATACAAAGATTTTGTACCAGAATGTTTATTGCAGCCCAATTCATAATTTCTAAGTCATGGAAGAAGCCCAAGTGCTCATCGACCCACAAATAGATTAATAAATTGTGGTATATATACCACATATGGAATGGAATATTTTGGAATGGAATATTTTGTAGCCTTAAAGAAAGATGGAGACTACCTCCCTCATGTTTACCCAGATGGAGCTGGAACATATTCTTCTTAGCAAAGTATCTCAAGAATGGAAAAAAACGTACTCAATGTACTCAGCCCTACTATGAAACCAATTTATAGCTTTCTTATGAACACAATATATATACCACAATTTATTAATCCATTCGTGGGTCAATGGGCACTTGGGCTTCTTCCATGACTTAGCAATTATGAATTTCTTCTTATGAAAGCTCTAACCCCAATATAGCTCAAGAAGAAGGGGAAAAGGGGAGAGGGAGGATAGGGGGTGGTGAATGGTTAGAGGGAAGGTAATTGGTGGGACCACACCTATGGTGTAACTTACAAGGGTACATGTGAAATTTACTAGGTGTAGAATATAAATGTCTAAATACAATAACTAAGAAAATGCCAAAAAGGCTATGTTAACCACTTTGATGAAAATATTTCAAATTTTATATAAAACCAGCACATTGTACCCCATGATTGCATTAATATACCAGCTATGATTTAATAAAATATATATATAATTAAATAAAAGAAGAAGCTAAAACTGAACCAAGAGTGATCCCATGAAAACAGAGTAATTTACCCAATTGACAGGCCATACTGTGAGAAGTCAGAATGTATATAGAAAACAGAGTCCTTTGTGTTGGTCATGTAATTACAAATAATTTAATCATGTCAGAATATAAGCAACAGAAAATAGTAGATGCATAATCTGTAATGCTCACTTGGTCCAAGAGGAAAAAAAATTAACATTATCACTAAAAATTACACAATATATTACAAGATTACTTTATAAATTTAGACTGCGTAAGTACTAATAAAAAAAAATAAGTTTAAAGGCATCCAAGCTCTGAACCAAAGCTGGTTTTAGTTACTTTTCAAATGCCCCTCCAAGCAACAGAGCCATTATAGTATTTACCTGCATTCTCTGCTAAAGGGTCTGTTACATGCACATAGACACCTTATCCACAGCCTTAAAGAAGGAAGAAAGTTAGACTCATGGGGAAGACAGGAACAAATTTCCAAGAGACAAAGTGAGGGAAGTAATGTAAAGTCCTTTCACTGTTCAATTGGACAACAGAAAAAAATGTCTGAGTACCCTACCAGTCCATTTTATAGTAAAGCCAAACTTTTTGGTGACATTTTCACAGCCATTCTTAAGCAAGTTAAATAATATACAACAGAGCACAATCAATTATCTTCTGCAAATGATTGGAAACAAAATATTTGACCAATAAAATTGAATGAGACTGACCATATTTTGTGATATAGCCAGCCATGGTATGATCACCTTATTAAGTATTAATCTAAATAATAATGATTTTCAAGGTTTATTCATCAAACAAGATAAATAATTCAATGGTAGACTGAGAAACATATGAAAAGAAACCATTTGTGTCTTCAGTTTGAAACAAAGAAATAAATATAAACCTGCATGTATTAAATTTTGAAAAGGAGATAAAGGAGGGCAGACATTAACATGTCAAGAATTTAATATAACCTATTCTAAAATTTAAGAGTTCCTGAAAGATAATAAGATAAATGAAGAATGAAGACAGTGAGAGGAAGACATTAAAGATCATGAATTCAAATAAAGAAAGAGGAGGTTTTAAAGCATAATCACATTTCAATAGCTGTCTTCTCGTTACCATCTCTCCTCATCTCTGACCTCTAATTCACACACTATGAGAAAATTAAATAACTCCAAGATGAAGTCAGCAGTTAAGACTATATCATTAGTAGAAACTGGATTTCGATGACTGCAAATATATCAGAATGAAATACAGCTGCAGTAATCAGGCAAATTTTATAAGTAGTATCACTGTCAGTAGAAAAGCAGTATGTAACTTGCCGGGGTGTACAGTAAGAGAAAGCTTAGTTTATAGAAAGGTAGAAGAAAAAGATATCAAAGACAGTGGCAAGAGGAGAAAAATGAATAATGAACAGGAGATACTCACATTTGTATGGAAGGAGGCAAAAGAAGAAAAAGTACAAAATAAATAGAGTCTTAAATAGCCCTCAAGAAAAGCAGGTATATTTTAAAAGTGACAGATATTAAAAAATTTACAAGTGTTTTTAAATCAAGACCAAGAAGAATGTTCATAAATCAAAACAATTAAGCTAAAGAGATAGAATACAAATAAGGAAAAAAATAGATTTAGTGGACAGTGGAACCAATACCATGTACCCATCTGTAATTTATGGATATTGATATATAAATACAAGCCCTTGAAGAAAAGACGTATTTCTTACTTCTTAAAAAAAAAAAACTTCATATTACTCCATAGAAAGGATATTTATAGAAAAATTCTAAAATGTAACTAAAATTTTATAATAAATAAAAATGAAATTATTTGGGAAATTAGACTGCAGATTATAAATACAAGAGTTCCAAAGTATTCATGCCCTGAGCCATACTGAGAACAGTAGCAGGCAAATAGTCATTTATTTTCATCAGTAACAAGGTAAATACTATAATTTTATTTCCTAGATAAGCATCAAATACTTGCAGTCCAATTGTAAGACTTTCTTTTCCTTACCTAAATTAATGTACACTTCTCAATTTTTCTCATGTCTTAAATTTTGTATACCCCTTCAAAACCAAGGTCTTAAAATTAGAGACCAATCAAATGTAAACAAGCAACAATAAACTGCAGATGACGGGACAATTGACATTAAACACAGTCATGCAAAAATAAAAATTCCAAGTTATAGAACATTTTGTACATTTCTTTCTAACCCTCTATATCTTGAGTGCTTTCCCCCTCTGAGGCCACTGAATTTAATATTAGGATCAAAAATTTTGGGACCCTTCTCCCTGGCAAAGAACTGTTTATGGTGGTCACTGCAGGCATTTTGCCTTTCCTGTGACACAGCTATTCCAGGTAAATGAATAGGATGGCCATTTACTCCAGGTTATCGGGCACATCAGTCAAGCCAAGTGATCAAGAAAGCAAAAAGCTTCCAAAGATACACTCATAAGATAGTGAGGTTAGGTTTGAAAGATAAATGAGCAAAAGTATAAAAATCTAGGATTCAAGGGAAGAATCTAAAAGTGCAATGGCGAATAGGTAACGAGCTCAGAGGTAGGCTCCTGTATTTTAATTTCTTTGCTGTTCATGTGCTCCTTCTAGCTAATCCCGGTGATCATTTTAACTACCACTAATTCAGCCTGCCTGCTCTCCAATCAGCTTTAACATTCAGGGGAATATAGATCTCTTTAGGGATATATTTTCTGCATGCAACTACAATTCAAAAGCAGTCCTATCTTCTAAGGACTCACTTCTAACCAAACTTCTAAGTTCAATACCAACATAGAGGCATCACACCAGTGTGGGCCACTTTGATCCTGTCAACTCTGAGAAGGAACTGAGATCCTCCAGGGATTGACTCAGCCTCTCAAAGAATTGAGTTCTAATACATTCAAGCAATAGGAGGCTGAGCTGCATTTCAACTGAGAACTACGTAAATCTCCAAGGATGCCAAGAAACATGGTCATATAGAATATTTCTTTTGTTAAAATCCAGTTTGAATGGGATGCTTAATTCAGTCTTTCTGTTGACTATCCTGAAATGCCCAACACTTCCAATCTATTTCATCTTAGAAAGTAACTCTAAAATCTTCATGCATTACCAAGCCAGGCCACTTTTCTAGGCTCTGGCTCTGTTAGCTTTATTTGATGGTATTCAATAATTAGGGATTTTAGACGCCTTATAAGAGATTTTGGGGCCTCAGTTTAATCCACTCACAAATCACAAGCAATTTATTGTTCCATGAAAGCTATTGTTAGGCCCTACCTAGGAAGACAATTTTCCTTCAATTTCATAGTTTAGGGAAACTGGTTCCAATTCATCAGGGGCACACTTAGTTCTTAGGAGAACTTCTTTCTCCTCTAAACAATATGGGAAAATATGCTTGGGGATTCTTGTTACCTAATTGGAGAAAATAGCTGTGGATTCACTATAAGGATTCCCTCTCTGTATCTGTGGCATTTGGTTCAGTGCCTGAGAACAGGAACAGCACAATACGTGACATGGTATTACTTTTCAGATAACTTCCTATATTTAGACATCAGAAAACAATTTATTAAAGCACATGTAACATTACTGCATTGAGTATTAAAATATTATTCTCATGGAACAAAATCTATCATTTAATTCCAATATACACTTCATATAATGGAAAACCCTTTATAAAAAGAAAATAATATGCAACACTTTTGTTGTTCACATGAAGCATGGAGTGTTGGAATTTATTCAATATAGATTATAGTTTTAATAACACATGTGTTTTTTCAAAATATAAAAAACCCTCAATACACAAAACCTAAAAATGTATAAAAAGTATAAAGGAATGAAAACCTTTGGTGATCTCACCATCCAGAGATAACTGAGTTACCAGTGTAGTGTAGAATTTAAAGTTTCATTCTATAATTATGGTATGTATATATGTAGGTCATTGTCAGCACTAGAAAATAATACCTTCAGCTTTCCTCCTCATCACTCAGTCTTCCTTGCTGATCAAGGAATATAGAGAGGGGGGCAGGTAGTAGAATTTAACAGAGCAAAGCACACACTTTGGTGTCAGGCAGATGGGGGTCACGATCTAGATCTTCTCCTTACTAGTGTTGTGTTCTGAATATGTTAGTAGATCAGACTCTCTTTATCTGGAAAACAAGGATGATAACGCTACCTTGTACGATAGCTATAAGAACTAAGTGAGACAGTACATGGAAAAGCGCTACAGACCATGCTAGACCCAGAGTAGATGTTGAAAACTCATGACCCATAACTCTCTTCTCTCTTTCCTAGAATAAGACAACTGAAGAGCAGATGGTGATCCAGTATTAGGCAAAGACCCATCCATCTCAAAAGTTTTGGCTTGAAGCATTTGTCTCGGAGGCTAGGAACAGATGGGCTGTCCACGAGGAGGGAGAAGGGCTCCTCAATTGTTTGGTACAACTGGGGAGCTCACTGTGAACATAATAGTTTTTCATCTGTGAACTCCTCAAAAAACATTGAATACCATAATTAATAAGGGAATACAATTCTACTCCATTAATCATGAACTTTTATTTAATACCTCTTAGCAGCCCATCTGTGCTCAGAGAGGATCAAAGTTGCTGTACCATACTCAGCATTCAATATATACATACCAATGCTTAAATTCTACCCTTGAAAAAGCTAACTTTAAAAAACAGTGAAATTAAAATGTTGGTATCTGTGAATACAGTGAACAAATTCCTTTCTTGTTCTGAAGCTTTATAAAGCTGACCTGGGATTATAGCTCCAACTGAATTCAAACTTCGCACTCAGATTAGGCCTTCCGTCTGCAAAGACAAGTTAGGAACTTGGCGCACTAAACATTATATAATAAGGAGAGTAAGCCAAGAGTTGTGCGAAGCTCCAAACATCTCCAGGATGTTTTCAGCTTTTTATATCAGAGACCTCTGAGGTTTGATTCTGAACGGGGGCTCTGAGCTGTGTGAGCTCACATCGTCACATTAGGAATATGCCAGACATATTCCTACTGTAGTCTGAGAAAACAAAACCTTATTGCTTCCCATTAGAGCTCAGTGGCGCCTGTTCTCACATTACTCTGGTTAACCTTGGGTTAAAGAACATGGGGATAATAATGGCATAAACTTTTCACAGTTCACTTAAAACTTTATACGGATTTATAAGGCTTGGTTCTTTGTAGAGAGTGCATTAATATATGAAACAAGCATGTTTTTTAGTTTAACTCTTTGGCCATGTGTGTTTTCAGGGTCACCATTTCAGCAAAATATAGGCAATTTTGATGTTTTTTTAATAAAGTGAGAGAAGGCAAAGCTTTACAGTTCACTTGGATAAAGCTGTATGACCTACATACCATGCATTAAAAATAATTATTATGCTGTTGCCAGACAGTATGGGGTATATTACTGCAGCTACCATCATTAGACATGCCTCAGCATAGCTGTTAAAGAATCCAGATGGTGGTTTTCAACTTTATCTCCATGGTGCCTCTAGGAAGTACATGTTACAATCACAGCCTCCTACTTACTTCAAAGTTTTATAAATAGAGCCAACAGAAGAAGGGGCCTCTTGCTGTTATTGGTGGGATGTAACTTCAGTAGTCATTACCTTCAACAGAAATCAAAATGGTATGTGCAATAGAATGCCCTGGTTCATGGTAGCAAATTTGTGACCCAAGGGAATATACTAGTACATAGAGGAACTTCTCAACGAGGCCACCTTTTCTCTTAATTATATTCCTTTCTTTAAAATTTGTATTACCACTCCAATGGAAAAGGAGAGGGGAGGAAGTGACTATATGATTTAATTTTCCATAAAAATGGATTCTAAACAGGTGTTATTATAATTAAAACAAAGAAATACTCAAGTAGAATAAGAACGATAAGAGGAACTAAACCAACAATGGGTCAAACTCTGATTATCTTTAGGGATATAATTCAGCTGCTAACATCACCTGTAAATCTAATAAAGGATTTTTGTGTATTAAGCATAATTTTCCTTAGTGTAATCACAATGGTGTGATGGTTTTAGCTTGCTAAAACTTATGGTGGGAGCTATTATGCTGTGATGATCTTTTATACCTATTTACATACTTAATTTTGCATTAAGACAAGTTCCAGCACTGGACAATTTCAAGTTTAATAGTCGCTAAATATTTAATTCAATTCACTGATCATATATTTCTGCCAAATAAATCTAAACATATGACATTGTTGAATTGATAATATTTGTCAAAATGTAAAATGCATATATCCTTCAGTCCAAAAATTGACTTTTAATAACTGATCCTGCAAAGGTTCTGCCAGCCAGCTATACACAAAAATATGTTCAAGCTAATTGAGATTTTTTTTGTAAAAAATAAAAACAAAAACAACTAGAAATAACTAAATTTCCATCGATAGGAAGCTAGTAAAATTACTACAAATACTACAAATGAATTAGGTCTGGATTTACTAACATGGTAACATCTCTGAGATACATTAAGTTTAAAAAAAATGAACAATAGTGTATATAGTATAAATTCACTAATATTTCCTAATTGTTTCATTCATTAAAATACATCCATTTTGAGTTAATTTTTTCATATCTTTCTACCTATATTTTCATGATCTAAAGTGGGTTGAGAGACTCAAGTATACTATTTTAGTTGGTATCACTTAATATTTTTAAAATAATTATATGTCTTTCCTTCCTAAAGCATGTAAAAATTATAAGCTTTGTAGGTGCATTTTGCATGTTACCTAAAAAGGATCCTATTTACTGTTCCTGAATTACACTATGACTTGGGGCTAAGGCATGAAGAACTGTCACTCTAACCTAACAGGCCAGTGACTGCTCTTTTCCCTATTTTCTTGAACAGAGAAATTTAAATCATATCTTTCACTAACTATATTCTTTTCAAAACATTTTTATTTATTAATATTTTTAACATGATAAAGTAATAATGTTCCTGGTTGGAACAACCAGAAGATATGGGAATTAATATGATTTTATCACATCCTAAAAGTTTTTATTAATGATATTATGTAATAGAAATAATTTTAGAAATATTATAAAAGGGAAGAATGTTGTGCATAATTTCTATTTAAAATTTATTTTATTACATTTTAGAGTAGTTTGGGATCATCAATGAAAGGTGGAAAGTAGAGAGTTCCTATATGCTCCCCCTCCTCTCTCTCTTCCCACTGCCCCAGTTTTTTTTTTTTTTTGTTAACATTAGCATAGTATGTCTGTTACAGTGGAGGAGCCAATATTGACCCATTATTTTTAGCTAAAATATCCATTATCATTTAGTTCAAAGACTATTTTGATTTCCATCTTAATTTCCTCCTTCACCCAACTATAAGTCAGCTGCAGTTGTTTAGTTTCCCTAACTTTGTCTAGACATGAGTGATGCTGTTGAGAAGACGCATGGTATAATTCTACTTTTTTTTTAGAGACAAAGTCTCACTTTGTCACCCTCGATAGAGTGTGGTGGCGTCACAGCTCACAGCAACCTCCAACTCCTGGGCTTAGGTGATCCTCTTGCCTCAGCCTGCCAAGTAGCTGGGACTACAGGCACCCATCACAACGCCCAGCTATTTTTTGTTGCAGTCTGTCCGGGGCCAGGTTTGAACCTGCCACCCTTGGTATTTGGGGCCAGCACCCTATCTTGAGCTAGAGGCACCGCCTGCTATAATTCTATATTTTTTTAATTTGTTAAGACATGTTTTGTGGCCTAGGACATGATCAATCTTAGAGAATGTTCCATGAGTTGATAAGAAGGACATATATTCACTGGTTTGTGGGTGGATGGTTCTACAAATATGTTAGCCCCATTTGCTCTAGAGCTCTGTTTAAGTACATTGCTTCTTCATATATTTTCATTTTGGAGTATCTGCCCCATTCTCTCAGTGGACTGTTGAAGTTCCTGGCTAGTACAATGCTGTTTTTTATCATTTTGTTTATATCAAGTAGGATTTGCTTTATGATCTGGGTGCACCTGTGTTAGGTGTGTAAATATTTAGGATTGTTATGTCTGCTTGTTGAATTGTTCCCTTTACCAATATATAATCACCATCTTTACCTTTCTTTAGTTTTGTTGATTTGAAATCTATGTTAGCTGATATGAGAATGCCTACACCAGCTTGCTTTTGGTTCCATTTCAATAAAACACTGTCTTCCATTCCTTCACTTTGAGTTTGAATGAGCCCTGAGGGTTAGATGCATGGATTAGATGTGTTTCTTGGAGACAATAGATTCTTGGCTTGTGTTTTTTCCATTTAGCTAGCCTATGTCTCTGGACTGGGTAATTCAAGACATTCACATTTATTGAAAGAATTGATAAGTAGAGTGGATTTCTGTTCTTCCTGCTGAAATATCACCTAACTCCACTGGGAATGGCATTTATCATAAAGTCCCAAAACAACAGATGCTGATGTGGATGTGGAAAGAAATGAACTCTTAAACACTATTGGTGGCACTGAAAACTAGTCAACCTCTATGGAAAACAGTATGAGATGCTGCAAAGAACTAAAAGTAGACCCACCATTGGATCTGGTAATAATACCATTGGGTATTTAGCCAAAGGAAATAGAAAAGTCAGTTCATCAAAAAGACACATGTACTAGAATGTTTATTGCAGTATAATTCACAATCACAAGGATGTGGAATCAAGGAATCAGTCCAAGTGGCCACTAATACATGAGTGAATTAATAAAATGTGGCATATGTATAGTATGGAATACTATTCAATCATAAAAAAAGGTAAGCTACTGCCCTTTGTAACAATTGGGATGGAAATGGAGACCATTCTTCTAAGTGAACTATCACAAAAATGGAAAACCGAATACCACATGTGGCCACTATTAAATTAAAGCTAATTGATCAATATAGCAATTTACTACACATATGATAGTAAAACTTGGTGAAAACCAAGCAGGTAAGAGAGTAAAGATGGAAATAGGTAAGATCACACCTAACAAATATAATGCACCCTCTCTAGGAAATGGGCATACTTATGACTTTGACTCAAACTTCACAAAAGCAAATCATTTAATCAACATTATTATATTCCTATAATATTCTGAAGAAATAAATAAGTAAATAAAGATCCCTAGATTACATTATGTTTTACTCTTTTTTTGGACATGCAAAGTGCTTTGATTAATGTCTAGTGACTTAGATCGACCATGCCAGAAACATCTGTTTCTTTAAAACTGGCTCTAGGAATCTTAAGATTGACATCAGAGTAAAAAATTGAAGTGGATAATATAGTAAATATTTTTTTCTTCTCACTTTCTACCCAAAGCACTCGGTACCTCTCATGGTTACAGATTCTGCAGTTATAACTTTTTTTTTTTTTTTTCAGGAACAGAAAGAAATCTGTGATTCAAGGCTTCCTTATATGTCTCTATTTTTAGGAAAGTTTGCATTAGAAACCATTGTCTAGAGAGCTGACCATATAAGCCCCCAAGGTGTGAGCTGCTTACAGCATAACTACAGATATCAGAATTAAAAGGCTGCTGGGCCCATGGATTTTAATTCGCAGGGAACGCACAGCAGTTCACCAAGAAGTATGCTGTAACTGTGAACTGTCCCTTTAAGTTGACTCTGTTAAAATGGACTTCAAAAACAACTAGACACACTTTTCTTTCAATGGAGATTTATCAGAGCTCTGGCTGAATTTCGACTCGTCACTATCTGTTTATGGGATTGGTCTGTTGCATGACTTTGGAAAGCTCACGTTTTGTTATTCACTGTCCGGTCACCTTTGACATTAGTGTGAAAAAATACATTGTTACTGGAAATACTGTGGATGTTTCTCAAAACAAAACAAAAACACACACATAAGAAACCTAAAAACCATACAATCTAGCAATCCCACTTTTAGGTATTTTATCCAAAGGAGAGGAAGTCTTTGTATCAAAAAAAGATACTTGCGTCCCTATGTTTACTGCTGCCCCGTTCATGATAGCAAAGATCTGGAATCAACCTAGAGTCTATAAATTAACAAATGAATAAAGAAAATGTGGTATATACACAAAATAGTATATTATTTGACGATAAAAAGACTGTATTCATGTCATTTGCGGCAAACTGCAGATCACTGTGTTAAGTGAACTAAGCCAGGTACAGAGAGATGAATATTGCAGTTTCTCATTAATGCATGTGGGTGCTTGATTTTTATGGAGGTAGAAAGTAGAATGACAAATACCAGAAGTTGGGATGGGTGGGGAGGGATGGGGAAGAAGAGAGGTTGGTTAACAGACACAAACATACAGTTAGAGGAATAAGTTCTAATGTTTGGTAGCAGAGGAAGGTGACTATAGTTAACAGAAGTGTAACATATATTTCAAAGTAGCCGGAGGACAATATTTGAAATGTTCTCAACACACAGAAATTAATACCCAAGGCGATGGATGCCCTAGGTCCCCTGACTTAATCATCACACATTCCACACATATAGCAAAATATCACATGTATCTTATAAATAAGCACAAATGTTATGTATCAATAAAAATAGCATAAATTATAAACTCAAATCACACGGCATAGGGTCTACTTTATACGTGGTATATACTTATATAGTAGACATAGATACTTCATATGTACATCAAGTTTTGCAAGCATAAATCTGTCATTCGTAAAAAGGAAAAAAAGAGAGAGAGAAAAAAGAACAAAGTTACTACTTTTATCTGGAATGAAGAAAAGTAACCCAATAAGATTATTAGAAAAAATATCATTCCTAAAAGTGAATCGGGTTTGGCATTTTTAAAACAAAATAGAATAAAACAAAAATTTAACTTAGATTGAGTTCCATTCCATTCACCAAATTGAGGCAAAATGTGGTACACAGTAGTATACAAACTTTAACTTCAAACAAAAATAAAATCTTGACTCAGACCCTGTAATTTAAATGAAATAACATTTAAAATATAATTATGTCAAATATATAAGCTTGTACAACCTTACAATGTTATTAAAATGTGCCACCTTTGCTGCTGAAATCTCAGTGAGACATTAAAAAGTGTATAAAAAAGTGAAAAAATCAGCCTATCTTTTTGAGTAAGCTGCAACAGTTTTGAAATATGCAATTTAAGAAAAATGGCTAATTTTTGTTTGATTAATCAAACAGTAGGAAGTGTTATGATGGATAATTGTGCTACCCAGTTTATCATTATAATTTGACATTTACATAGGTCTTTATATTTTCAAAATGTTATACAACCATTTTTCTTGGTTCCATCAATATACCTTGAGAGGTAAATTAACTCTTCCATTCACATTTTATAAATGAGCACGCAGAAGGAAAGCAAGAAGAAGCAAGTTAGATGCAAAGCTAAGAAAAGAAATTCTTGCCCCAGCAGGCCTATGCTGCTATTTTTTGTCCCTCAAGGAACCCCAAGTCTTTCTGTTTGAAATTTTTCAAAGAGAATTAAGCTGTCAAAGGCACGTTCATGATAAAGGCCTCTCGCTTTTATAGCCCAGGTGGTCCAATTAAAGATTTAGCCTCAAGTAAATTCAGATATAACATAATATGGCGAGTCGTGATTGCTATAGTCTTAACAATGCTTTATTTTAAAGCAGACATCAAAGATTAAAAATAACATGTCGTGGCCCATGGGTAAGATTTTCTTTACAACCCTCCCTTCTCAGTCTTTTCTCTACTCTCGCTAGAACAATGTTACCACTGCACAGGCTCCATTCGCCACAACCCCGGACATTCTCTGGCTCTGCCCCAATATTACAAAGAAGAAATGAGGGCTATAAAAATGGCATACACGCATGGAGATGAGAGGGCCTTATCTGCCATTTGATGGGAAACTTGAGGAGAATGCGGAATTCACACATCTCAGCCCCAGTGCACCTTCCCCTTTTCTTCCTTTCATTGCTCAGCTCCAAATTACCACATCGCCATCATCACCCCCACCACACCGTGCTGCCTGTGATGGACTTGTGCACAGAGAGCCACCTGACAGGGTAGCAGCGTTCTCCCGTGGATAACACGGGGCCTAAAAGAATCCACAGGTCTGGGCGGCGCCTGTGGCTCATCGAGTAGGGCTCCGGCCCCATATACCGAAGGTGGCGGGTTCAAACCCAGCCTCAGCGAACTGCAAAACAGAAAAATAGCAGGGCCTTGGGGGCGGGCACCTGTAGTCCCAGCTACTTGGGAGGCTGAGGCAAGAGAATTGTCTAAGCTCAGGAGCTGGAGGTTGCTGTGAGCTCTGTGACGCCACAGCACTCTACTGAGGGTGATCAAGTGAGACTCAGTCTCTATCAAAAAAAAAAAAAAGAATGCACAGCTCAGGAGAATGGACGCCACTCAGGTACTGAATGCTCATCACGCAGCCATCTAATGATTAAATGAGTTTTCAGCTTGGAAAGGATCCTGAAAGAATTCAGATATTTAAGGTAGAATAGTTAAACATTTTAGGAGATTTTTCATCTGGGTTAATGTAACTTTTGTAAAGCATAATGGACATGAAAATACATCTAGATTCAAATGTTCTGGATCAAATCCCAACTTCACAAAATTAACTTGGGTCAGTCTGATGATCAGAGATGATGGAGGCAATATTCAAGCTGAATAACTTGGAAAAAATAAAAAGAGAAAACTCAATCCTTCTATGAATACTGTTATTTTTGGTAAATGGCCTTTTATTTCAAGAGCTCAGAAAGGTAACAAGGCTTAATGGTGGCAAAAATAGGTGAAATTATTAAAGAAAAATTAATTCATCATCCTTAGGCAGAAGCACCACTTCCTCCAACTGCACAATTTGAAACTTTCTCAATCAAAAATATACCTACTTACAAATATATTTTATATGCTTGAAATTATGGCAAATGAAGTAGTTGAGTAAAATGTGACTTGATATTTAGCAGTACATATATGAGTGTGTGTGTAGTCTCTCAGAATTAAGTCTTTGGAAATGTATTTTATTGACGCAGTTCTACATTGATCCCCAAGTTTAAAGACAAAAACATAAACAAAAAGATGTGATTATGCACGAGATTTGAAAATAAGATTGTCTTATTTATTAAGCTTCTGATTTTCTATGTCTCTGGAAAATAATAATTTAATGACACTGTTGTGTTCTACACATATTTTTAAATAAAATTATATATGTATATTAAATGTACATATATATTAAATTTCATCCTAAAATAAATAGAATTTCATACTTAGTCATAAAACATTATTCGAAACAATAAAACCCTAAGTGCTAAACATAGATTTTCATTCATTGTATATTCATCTACTAATTCATACCTCACAATCTAGTTTCAGAATCCTTTTTTATTATTTTTATCAAAAGTTCTAAAATTGAATTAAAAAGAATAACATTCTAACTTCCAGGATTTTCATACTCCTATCTTAAGGATCACATAAATTTTGTTTTATAATTGAACTCCTCACCCTATTAAAATGAATAAATAAATAAAAACCCTTTCAAAACTATTTGCCACATTTCCTTGTTCACTAAATTGACTGATTAGAAATTGTTCTATTTCTATTTCTGACACTTTGTTGTTCATAAATTATCCATGACTTGTGTTTCACTGGCAAAGTTATGTTCAGAAATGGAGAGACACTCAGTATCCTGAGTCAGGTAAGGAAGCTTCTATTTTATGGAAGCAGGGCTCTGATTTTTACTAGCCTTTTCTAAGTACATTAACAGTGCAAGCTATACTTTTTAAAGCATCTATAAATTATAAAATAGTGTTGATTATAAAAGTGTGTGTCTATGGTTATATCTCTAAAAGCCCTGTAACATACTGGTACATGCCCACTCTATAGAAAGGCCAAAAAAATGCCCTTGAAATTCATTTTAATTCCTTCATCTTGACCTGTACCACAGATCAAGAATGAAAATCAATGGCTGTTTATTATATATGCACAAAGCAATGTGCAATTACAAGAGCAATATAAAATAGCTGTCAATTCATCATTTTCTCTCCTTTGTATTTTATTGCTGATTGAAATCACTTACATCATACATCAAAGAAATTAAATAAGAGTAACCGTGTAAACATTTAAGATTACGTTTTCCTAAAAGTGAACATGGATGCCCCAAAACTGGCAAGTTTACAAGTGTATTTGCCTACAATTCTACCAGATCTCTTCCCCAAAGCTTACTCCACACCCCAAATTCAATTAAATGATTCTAGTTCCAGATCCGAGGTGCCATACAAACCACATCTTGACAGAAGAAAACGGTCAAATTTTCCATACTCTTCATTTCTCCCAGAGTAGACCTTACAATATCCAGCATTTGCTTTAGTTTAAAATTATATGGCTGATTTTGCTAATGATGTTGAACCATTCATCTCAAAACATTACCTTTGCCACAATTTGTTTAATAATATTGTAGAAATGTTTGATATATTAAAGTAGATAATTACAGGAAGCCAGTTTTGTAAAAGACCTTAGCGATTACTGTCTAGAGTTGTGATCTTCAACCATTTTTTCATTATCACCCTCCCAGGAGAATTTTTAGGCAATTTTTATCTAGTCAATCCTCCCCCCATGAAATTTAAATATCACAGCTATACTGTATATTAGTTTGTCAACTCCTTGTATCTCTCTTCTTTCTACATAAAAAGAGTATGACTTTTTGGCTCTCTAAAGAACCAATTTTTATCTCCTTTAGGTGATATTATCTTTGTGTTGAATGCATTTGTCAGTTACACAAACAAGACTGAAATAGAGCTAGCATAATAATTATAGACTGTTATCGCATGGTATTGGTTGATTATTGTGGGACAAGAGTTGTACCACCCGCCTTTACAATCACTAATAAGATACTGAAATAATTCGTCTCTAGAAGAAAATTTAAGGAAGAAATAAATACCACCATTCCCATATAAATTATATCTTCCTATCTAATGTTTTTCTCCATTTCTCTTTCACTGATAGTATGCATATCATTCCCTTTTGTCATCCTAGTAAACCTGAAGGAATAGGTTCTCTCTTTCTTAGGTTACTTATGACTTCTACTTTTCCATTCAACTTTTCTCTGCTTATCACAGCAGCTTTTCATCATTCACCAACAATAAAACAGCTTAAAGACACATGAGCACCCATTGTATATAAGAACATATACACACATATAACACATATGTAAATACATGTATACATATTATTTCAAAGTGGAGAAGAGGCCACATATGGTGGTACACACTCTTCACTGCTGAAGACTAAAGGCTACCCCATGATATGATGGATGGTAGAGAATGTCTATGATGACATTTCAACATTTCAGTTTTTCATCTCATCATGACAAATTCCTAAGTAAGCCAGTTCCTTTCAGTGCAGCTTAAGTCACACTAGGGAACCAAACCATTCAATATTACAATATTTGACAAAGCAATAGCGAAAGGCGTGATCAATAAAAACAGATCTTAGACCAGGGCAAAAAGCAATCAAACATGTGCAAAAGAAAGTGGTCAACTCAGCAGCTTTCTAACTAATCATATTAATCACCCAAAACTCATAGAAATAAGGGCCAAGAAGAATCTCAGGAAATCTGCACTAGAGGAAGTATCTTTCATGCTGTGCATTGATCTTTGTTGAACGTAGGACTTAAATTTCATGTCTAAAGTGGTATAGTTTGCATCATAGAATTTTTCTATGATTTTATGAAAAGAATATGGAGATGGAATGTAGGTCCTTGTCTTGACTCCAATCCTCACTGATTCTATTTTTCCTGGGCAAGTGCCTTAACTCTGGAGTCACTCATACAGTAGTCAAAGTTGACTATGAGGTGAAATAAGATAATGAATATGAGTTATGAAGCTGCCAGGTTACTATAAAAATAAAGAAGTCCCATTTCATTATTACTGCTATCCCATAGTGACCTTACCTAGTCTTTTCTATTTTAAATGTATATCAAGCAATATTTTTCTTGCATCTAGTTTCAATGGGACAATATTAAACTATGAACAAAATACGATTCTGGGAATATTCTCTTGAAGTCTTGATGGCAGGGAACAAAAGTTGCAGGTAGTGATAGTGAGTGCCATGAAAGAGTCTGTCTCTTTCCTGCTCCTAACGTAGTTACGAGGTTTACCCCATATATTCAAAACTTTAGATTCTTAGCTTTTATTCTACTGAAAATCATTGAGTCCCACGGTTCTGAACACTGTACTAAGCAGTAGTAATGAGGAAGTGACCATCAAGGACTCCAGTCGGGGAGAAGAGAATGTAAATAGTAGGAAAGAAGCTCATATACAATTCATATTCAGAGACACAGGTGAAGAAACAGAGTTTCTGCAACTTTGCATTTGCTTATGTTGTTATACTTTGTAAGCTCTATTAAGGTCTAGGTAGGTGTGGACTATACCTATTTCCCTAGCTTCCCAAAGATGAATATATAAATGAAACACAAACTGGAAATTTGAAGTTTTTAGGTAAATACGTACATCATGTGTGACATCTGGTCACTGAAGATGCCCCTGCTATTCTTCTGCCCCAAACTGGCCATCACAGCATCTCTGCTAAATTTCCTTAGAACTCACATCACATTATACCTTGTGTTGGAGCTTTGCAGGCATATTCGGCATCTATCACCACTCTCCCCAGGGGATTGGAAGCTTCTTGGGATTAAGGGATTGCATGTTAGTCATTATTCTATCCCCAAAATGGCAGGAACAACTTACTGCAGCACATGCTTACAGCCAACAAATGTTTGCTTAGTTGAAATGAACACAGAGAAGATAGAATTGGAGGCTGCAATTCCCATAGTTTTTTTACACGGGTCTCTGAGATCATAGGACCTTCTGTCTACATTAAGAGTGTGTCTTTAAAATTTCCTAATGAATTACTTTAAAATACAGTCTAAATGCAAGAAAGAGAAAGAAGAGAGAGAGGATTTTGAAATACGATCCTAACTAGAAGGGAAGAAAGGAGTAAATTATGAGAAAGCCCCATTAGGATTTATCATGGTAACTTCTACTCTTAACCTTTACTTCAACCTCCCATTTGTAACATTATTGATCTTCTGAGTAGTTTGTTTTAAAGCATGTTTCTCAAGGTTCAATTAGACTGTACAAGTGAACCTGTGCCTTTTAAAATGACAAACTACAAACCTGCAGCTTGGGGAGACAGTTAAAAGAGAGCCTCGGATACAAATTTCAGTGCAATCACTACCTGGCTTGCCCTTTAGCTGGCCAACACTCTGCCTCAATCAAATTAGGTTCAATGTTAGTTTAGCTTTAAGTTGTAAATGTATTCCCTACTTTCTTAATTGTTTAATTTCTTAAGTGCTAGTCAGCAAAAGACTTCTGTGTAACCAAGAGAGTTTCACATGGAGGCGCTCCATGTGAGCTCGTGATTAATACTGTTCTTCTCTTGCCTTTCCAGTCACAAGCTTCTGATCAATATGCTTAGGTGTTTTTCCTTGTGACCGAGCAGAACTGAAATTTGGAGCTTCCTTTGGCTCCAACAGTAATTGATGCGCTGTAAACACAGTCTGGTGAGTTGTCCCATGCCTCGGCAGTTCACAGGGAGCTGAGATTATCAGAAGAGAGTTGGGGTTTGATTTCTGCTTATGCTCCTGTCATGGACTGCAGCCGTTGACTTTTTAGGAAGCACAGATTCGCTATGTGTCCACCCAAGGGATGATTTTTGTGCCCGGTTGAACTCCATGAAGGAATAATTGTATTTGTTAATGCCAACTTTTCTGTAAAGTACCATTTTGTGTTTTTACTTAATACATGATAAACAATTTGTTAATGTGTGTTAAAACTGTATCACTGATATACTAGACCCAGGATTTCTTATATAGCTTCGTTCAAAGTAAGTCAATCAGTATTTAGAAATAGAAAAATTATATCTGTGATGTAGGAATTTTACATTTGGGAAAACATAACTTTATAACAAAAGTCGATTCCTTAAGGACAAAGCAGAAAAGCCACGTAGAGTAGTATCATGTTAACCTAGCACTTCATTTTTTTTGATATAACAAAGCACCATAGCACATCCAGCTCTAGCTGAAGAGAACTACCTGGGAAATCTCCAGAATAAAAATTTTCTGGTTGTTAACCTGCTGAAATAATTTATGAATTTAGATTCACCAAAGATCAAAACATTTCCCTGCAAACATAACTGAATGCATTTTAAAAAGGTCATAGTTAACCTATATACAGCTGTAAGTTTTGTTCCCAGGCATCAGTAGCATAAAGACATAAATTGGTCTTTCTCTGGTTTACCCCAAACATAAACACATTTCTAGGAGGCATTTTCTAAATCTGACTCAAACGAGTGGATATTTTGCCGAACAAGGAACTGCATTTTAATTTAATTCCTGTTATTGATTCCCAAGGAAAAGAAGACAAGGGCTCACTGTCCTATTTCAGTTCTCCTCCAATGGCTTGCCACTGCCCTTAGAAAAAAGCTTGTCACCATACAAACGAAAACATGGTCATCACGTACTGACCCCTGTTTCTGCTGCGCGTTCATCCTTCCCCAGATTCCTCCTCATTCACTATGACTCAGACACCTGAATTCTGCTATTCTGGACTAAAATGGGCTCTTCCTTTTCCTAGGACCTTTACACATGTTATTCTCTCTGCCCAAAACACTCTTCCCTAATTCTTTACATAATTATTCTCTTCTTATCTTAAGATACTTGCTTAAATTCATCTTCTCAAAGAGCCATTTCTAACCATGTTGTTTAAAGGAATCCATTCGGTCTAGGTCATCTTCTGTCTCTGCTTTTTGTTAATTTCTTTCATAAGAAGTAGTAACTGGCTATTAATTTCTTTCGTGATGTGTGTCTTTCAGTGTCTTTTTCCCTGGAACAGGAGCTCCATGAGAGCAGAGACTAGTGTTTTGTTCCTCCCTTCCTGCCTTAGCCTCCCACACAGTGCTTACACACAGAAAGTCCTCATTAACTATTTTTGAATGGTTTAATGAGGGTCTATCTTACTAGTAACCTCCTCTTAATTATTTCAAATACTCAAATTATTTTAGGACCCTCTGAATAAAGTGCATTTTCATCGTAGTGTTAGAAACATAAAATAGGGCAAATTAAGCTTTAATTATTTTTCAATTATTCCTGCAAAACTAAACTCAAGGCATGATTATCAGCTGCTGGTTCTGCTCCTCAGCTTTGCATTTGGAGGGTATGATGAATCTTTCTCTTAAACACAAAGTCTTACCACTTTAAAACCCTAAACTCAGGAGTGTCAGGAGCCATCCTGTTCTTTATAGTCTTAGCAGTGCAGTTTTTCTCTCTGTAATGTGTTTTTTGATTAATTATCCAACTAGTAACTAACCTGCCCATTCACCAGTTTTCTTTGTTGAAATCTATTTTTCTCTTTGACATTTAAGTTTTTCTATCTTCCTTGTGTCATTTTTCCATCTATCATTTTCTCTTTTATTTTCCTCAAGAAATCAGTCACTTGAAGAGTATCTTTTACTTTCATCTTCTAGCAGATGTTAAGGATAATGGGTCATATTTCAACCTGTTTGTTGAAGTAAATTTTTTTCAGTTCTAATTATGTGTTCTGAAGTAACAGGTGTGCATTTTTTAAGTCAAAATGTTTTCTTTCCTCACAAAGCCACATCATTTCAACTCTATCTATTGCATAAATTAATTGTTTAATCAATTCAACAAAGACTTCTCAACTTCTATGGCATGATTGACAATGACTTAGGCTCTGGAGAACAGCAGGAAACAAAATATCAAGTCCCTGATTGAACAGACTTCCAGCTGGGCTGGAACCTGCTACTTAGAATGTATGTTTATGTTTACACATGTATGTAAACATACAAAGCCACCCACACATACACACGCACATCTTTATCTTGCCAAATGCATGCTAGAATGTAAGGATCCTGTGCAAGGGAAAAAAAGAGAATGTATATTAGGAGACAAAACCTAAGTATTGGCCATAGCATTACTACAATAACTTATTATATTTATATTTTATTAACCCAAGAATGAATAATGTCTAAAACTCCCCCAAGTAATTAAGGGCGTACTGTGTAATCTCTAGGTTCTGGGGACACATAATTCAGTTACGAAGAAGAGATAAAAGGTAATTGAACAACAATATGACCAGATCTCCTAGCAAGGCATAATCCCATACAAAACTGGATTTCCTCAGCTCTCTTTCTAATCTCAGTCCCAACTACGACGAAGAATTTAAGTGGCCAAACATTGCAACTTTTCTGAAAAATACCATATCTTTTCACCATCTCATGTTTTTACAGATGTTGTTCCAACTGCTGGGCATTGCATTTCCACACCTCTACCTGTAAAAGTTTTCTTCATTCCTTAAGACACAAGTTAAAATAATATCTAGCTCAGATCCTGATTCATAAAGGTATAAAGATCCCATATTAACAATCTAATGACATGTCTCAAGGAAACAGAAAAGGAAAAACAAAGAAACTCAAAACCTACAGAAGAAAAAAATAGCCAAGGTCAGAACAGAACTAAATGAAATCGTGAACAAGAAAATGACAGAAGATCAACGTAAAAAAAAAAGGAATTGAGGAATTGATTAGTGATCGGTAAAGATAAACATAAGCAAAGGATCACAAGAGAATTAATACATTCCAGAACACTACATGGCTAAACTTTAGAGAATACAGATATAATCATGAAATTCCTGAAGAGTCAGAAAGAGGGATGGATAGTGTGAGAGGGCAAGAATGTGTGTGTTTGGGCAGAGAGTAAGGAGGTGGGGGTGAAAGACAAGTCGTGGTAAGAATGTCAAGATATTCTCTTTCATTTTTAGCAATCAGGAGAAAATATTTTCAACTACAAATTTTAAAAATAGCAGTAGAAATATATTTCCCTATATTAACATATTTCTCTTATTTTACCTTTCATGAATATTTGTATTTACCATTTTGTTGGTAAATGGTCACATACAAGACAGAATAGTATAATGAATCTTCATGTACCCATGTAATATATGAATGAAAATATCAGAACAGCCAAAAATGTTGGCAACAAAAGTCCCTAGGGAGTAGCAATAGGAAGTGAGGAGAGGTGGAACAAGGACTATTTTTTTAAATTGATCACTTTTCACTTTTATTCATTTATTTTTAATTACTATGGACACATAATAGTTGCATGTATTTATGAGCACATGTGATATTATGGTACAGGCACACAATGTATAATGATCAAATCAGAGTAATTGAGGTGTTTATCGCCTCAAGCATTTATCACTTTTGTTCTTTTTTTGTTTCAGTCTCACTCAGTCATCCTGGATAGAGTTCTGTGGCTTCACAACTCACAGCAACCTAAAACTCTTGGGCTCAAGAGATCCTCTTTCCTCAGCCTCCTGAGTAGGGTCTACAAGTGACAGCCACAATGCTCAGCTAGTTTTTTTCTATTTTTAGTAGAGAAAGGATCTTGCTCTTGTTCAAGCTGGTCTCAAACTTCTGATTGCAAGCAATCCACCTGGCTCAGCCTCCCAGAGTGCTAGGATTACAGACATGAGCCATCCATTTATCATTTCTTTGTGTTAAGAACATTCTAATTCTGCTTATTTGTAAATATACTATAAATTATTAACTACAGTTGCTCTATTGCGCTACTGAATGCTAGATCTCATTCACTCTATCTCATTGTATTATTGTAGCCATTAACTATCCCTTCCTACCCCTCCCCACTGCCCTTCCTAGAATCTAGTAACCACCATTCTACCATGGTTCTTCTAGCAACCACCATTCTACCATCATTCTACTTACTCTCTGTCTCCTGAGTTCATTTTGTTTGTCAGCTTACACATGTGAAGGACATTCAACACTAGTGATTCTATGCCTGGCTTTAATTCTATGTTGTTTAGAACTATCTTACATATTAACTATTTATATGTCATATTTAAATTACACAATAATATAAAAATAAACATAATGTAAATAATCTTAGATACTTTATAAAACATAAAATCAATTAAAATTACCCTCACAATCCTACCACCCAGCAAGCACTATAGCTAAAACTCTAGTCTATTTTCTAAAATGATAGTATAAAGCTAAAAAAAAAAAAAACAGTGATTCACACAAACACAAAAGATTCAATTATTGTAGACTCTTTCCTTTGGAAAATATACTTTATCTTCAAGCACTCTTTTGAAAACAGTAACATTACAATTGACATTGTAATTGACACTGGGGAAATCTTGGCAGGAATTGAATAGCTTGGAAAGGAATCATTCAACAGCTGTCCTCTACTGGATGTATCCAAATTTGACCATTAAACATGAGAAACACAGAGGGTCCACTAATGGAGAATGATAATCAGCAGCCTACCTTAGGGTCACATTTGTGGAAGTTAATTCGGTTTGATTAAACCTCCAAACCATCAGTGTTAAACTTGCAGCAATATTTTGCAAGCCTGCTATTTCTCTCAAATGGATTGCCTTGTGACCTATGAGTTTTAGTCTTTTTAAATTTGAAAATGTTATCTATATCTTATCACTCACTACTTTTACCTCTTATCTTCAAAATGTTTCGCTTTAACTACAAAATTACTATGTCCTAATATTCCATCTACACTGATAACAGGTCTCACCATAAAATCTCATTCTATTTTGCAAGTCATTTATAAAGATATAAGCTGTACCATTGTTCAGATGATTGCTGATTTAAAGTACAGTTAAAATGCCCTATTCTTTAACAGAATTTTGTCACTTTTTTGCCGTTAGTTAAAGAATAATCTAACTTATCTGCTAAGCTCAAATTTAACATGTTAATTTTTCTATTTAATGTTTCCAGCAATGACTCTATAATGTGGAAAGCATTTTATCCCTGTCTACCAGTGCAGATATCTCCATTTAGAGGGGGGCAACTTTACTGAGGACTTTTGGGCTTTGGGAAGATTACTAAACATGCCTTATTTCTAACAGCAAAAATGTTGTTTTAACAATACAAATTCAAGAAATAATAAAATACTAGCCTGCCAACATTTTTGTACTTGTTAGATTTGTGTTTGATTGATGCCCTGGGCTATTGTATAAATTTCCATAATTTATGCAAACAATGCTAAGCAAATCACATATCAAAAGCAATCGTATTAATGATACAATAAATTGTCTTGAACACTAGTAGCCAGGCAACAATTTTTTGAATAACTAGAGATACAAATGTACAGTTAAAGACAAAAATATAAACACACATAAATATTTCTATAAGTAGTAGTATTCTATCATCCCAGAAGTTATATTCCCTGATAAAATTATAACTTACTGCTGTTTTGAAACTCAAGATAAGGCCTGGAACAAAGAGTAGGATGCAGATAAGTACACCCACTGACAAACTACTCCACCTAACAGAGGCATGGTTTGAAAATTGTACCCCAAAAGGCATTTATTAAAACGGAATAAATGTACATATACAATATCTTTATCATCAGTTGCTAATATAAACCTGAACATGATCACTCTTTGATGCTATTTTACCTACTTTGAGAAGTCTAGATATACCATTTCAATTTTGAGAGCTGAGAACATGTTACAACTTTGAAGACATTTATGCTACATCCCTTGGAATCACCACCCCGTCCTATTTTTTGTTGTTGCCTATTTACCCCAGAGAAATAGGAATAAAGCTCAGTAGGTGTTTCCCAGATCAAAAAACAACGGATGGTACTACAAGGAAACAGCAAAGAAACTTCGAATACAAGGGCTCATTAAAATCCATAGGCAAGCTGAAGAGCCAGCGGGCTGGATGACAGGCAAGGAGGGGGACCTACAACGCCCACCAGAGGCTCCAATAGCCAAAAAGGCTGGACAACTGCTGCGGAGACACCTGTGCCTTGGTGTCTCCTTCACTTTACACTTGGGACTAAATGTGGAAC
>CAUYRH010055925.1:0-27812 GCA_963574655.1 Perodicticus potto
ATTACTATCACCACCATGTCTAGCAGATAAGTTATTCAATAAATAATAGTTGCTTCTCAGAGACATTCTGTTTAACCATCTGCAAGTCCAAGGATTTGCTATATTTATGATTTGTAATAAAATTGAGTTGCACAAGAAAAAAAAAAAAAAGAAAATGAAATCCCTAGGAAACTACCTGACAAAAGAGGTGAAGGACCTCTATAAAGAAAATTATGAAACCCTAAGAAAAGAAATAGAAGAGTATATTAATAATGGAAGTACATACCATGCTCATGGCTGGGAAGAATCAACATTGTTACAATGTCTATACTTCCCAAAGCAATGTACAGGTTTAGTGCCATCCCTATTAAAATACCAACATTGAACTTTCAAGACTTGGAAAATGTAATTCTTCGTTTGTATGGAAGCATAAAAAAAATCCATATGGCTGAAGTAATTCTTAGTAACAAAAACAAAGCTGGAGGCATCAGCATACCAGACTTTAGGCTGTACTACAAAGTCATAGTGGTCAAGACAGCATGGTACTGGCACAAAAATAGAGATATAGACATTTGGAATTGAATAGAAAACCAGGAAATGAAACTAACATCTTACAATCACCTAATATTTGATAAACCAAATAAGAACAACAGTGGGGGAAAGAATCCATATTCAATAAATGGTGCTGGGAGAACTGGATATCCACATGTAAAAGACTGAAACTGGACCCACACCTTTCTCCACTCACAAAAATTGATTCAAGATGGATAAAAGACTTAAATTTAAGGCATGAAACAATAAAAATCCTCAAAGGAAGCATAGGAAAAACACTGGAAGATATAGGCCTGGGGAAAGACTTCATGAAGAAGACTGCTGTGGCGATTGGAACAACAAAAATAAACAAATGGGACTTAATTAAACTGAAAAGCTTCTGTACAGCTAAGGAGACAACAAACAAAGCAAATTGACAACCTACACAATGGGAAAGGATATTGCATATTTTGAATCAGACAAAAGCTTTATAACTAGGATCTATAGAGAACTCAAATTAATCCACATGAAAAAAGCCAACAATCCCATATATCAGTGGGCAAGAATCATGAATAGAACCTTCTCTAAAGAAGACAGACAAATGACTAACAAACATATGAAAAAATGCTCATCATCCCTAATTATTAGAGAAACGTGAATCAAAACCACCCTGAGATACCATCTAACCCCAGCAAGAATGGCACACATCACAAAATCTCAAAACTGTAGATGCTGGTGTGGATGTGGAAAGAAGGAAACACTTTTACACTGTTGGGGGGATTGCAAACTAATATAATCTTTTTGGAAAGAAGTATGGAGAACCCTCAAAGAGCTGAGGTTAGACCTCCCATTTGATCCTGCAATCCCATTACATTAATTTTCTTCT
Organism: Perodicticus potto; assembly: GCA_963574655.1. Lineage (NCBI taxonomy): Eukaryota > Metazoa > Chordata > Mammalia > Primates > Lorisidae > Perodicticus > Perodicticus potto. The sequence goes on from CAUYRH010055925.1 coordinate 1,397, forward strand.
GGGCATCTATCCAGAAGACAAAAAAAAAAAAATCCTTTTATCATAAGGACAATTGCACTAGACTATTTATCACAGCTCATTTTACAATTGCCAAAATGTGGAAACAGTATAAATGCCCACCAACCCAGGAATGGATTAACAGACTGTGGTATATGTATACCATGGAATACTATTCAGCCATTAAAAAGGACAGAGACTTTACATCTTTGTATTAACCTGGATAGAAGTGGAACACATTATTCTTAGTAAAGCATAAGAAGATTGGAGAAGCATGAATCCTATGTACTCAATTTTGATATAAGGACAATTAATGATGTAGTACACAGTGGGGGATGGGGAAAGGGGAGAGCAGAGAGAGGGAAGGAGGGAGGTGGGTGAGAGAAGGGATGAGCAAAGAGAGAGAAGGACGGAGAGGGTTGGGGGTCTCTATGTGTGACACACCTTTTGGGGGCAAGACAAAACCATAATAGGGACTATACCTAACAAATGCAATCAGTGTAACCTGATTTCTTGTGCCCTAAATGAATCCCCAAAATCAATTACAAAAAAAAAAATAAATTAAAAAAAATAAAAGCAGCATGCTACACACATCACCTAGTAGGCATCAAGCAAAGAAATGTATATACCACTTTCTCAGAAATTATCCTAATGTCAATTTTGTTCTAAAATGTATTCTAACAAAAAAAGATCATCTGTCACTTATTTGGAGCTGAATCCTCTCCAGAGAGCCATTTAGAGCAGAGGATATAGTTCAAAGATGGAGAAGATTATACATATTTTAGTAAAACAAAACTTACCAGTGAACTATGAGAAATTTATGTAATTAAACAAGGGAGAGTAAACTAAGATCTTTTCAGAGGCCAAAGATGATCTGTTGTTAGAAGGGAAAATTACTATGTTTATGAAGTTAATTTCTCACCCAGTTTTATACTGAGAGAAAAACACACAAAGCCATTCTTAGTCGTTGGTATCCAAAGAAGGAAAGTCTTAAAAAATTCTGGGTCATCTGTTTGGTGTTGTTGGGATATCATGGCCCCTGATGATTCAGTACAAATATTTTAATTTGGACTTAAGAACTCAGCAAGACTGAATTAAGGACTAGAAGTATTGTTAGCAATTGACCATGGAGTTAGCACAAAGAGAAATATGCAACAACTTATTAAGAGCTATTTCTGAAATATAACTCTGCAGAAGAAAATGTCATGAAAACAAACAAAAAGTGTCAACCCAGAAACCTTTAAACATTTTTCATTGCCAGGAACAGTCACACAAATTCTCCAGTCTTCTGGAATTGTGTAAGAATGTCTCTTTCTCCTCGTTATAGTGAAATACAGTATTTATCAACCAAAGAGCGATAGTTGTTGTGAAAAAAACTAAAAAAGTCAGGAAAATGTCTTAAGACCAGTAAACAATATCCAAATGCTCTGCATTGGGATCCCTGGTGTGAAAGGAAGTGCCCACAGGTATAAGAGGCAGGAGCTTAAATTGTTTTCTGAGAAGGCCTGGAGTGAAGTGCTCCCAGAAGAGCAAGTGGGTCTCTTCCTTTTGCATCTCAGGAAACTTTGATGACACAACCTTTCACAGCTAATGAGAAGTGTTTTAAAGATGAGGAGGAGAATGAGCCTTAACATCACATGGGCTTTGAGAAAAGTATTTATGTTGCCAGGCTTCAGAGTATAAAATGCTAATGTGTTATATTAGAAACTTTTTCAACAGCTCTTCCTCAAAGAAAAATGTGGAAACAAATGAGAAAAGTCCTAAAAAAGTGAAAAGTAACTTAGTTTATGTTATATTTTCATAACATAACATCTATTCTGTATATTTCTAGTTTAACAATTATTATTTTATCTTGAGAAGGCCAGATTGACCCCATCTTGCACTCCCTCATCCTACAACCCCAATTTCTCATGATCTGTCCCTGAGCATGTAGTCCTTGCAGAAATGAAGAGTGTTAAATAAACATACTCTGTGGAGACAGGACAGATTAGCCCAGGATGCAGGCCCTTGTAAAACCACATTTGGCTCCCCTTCTAATTGTTCCAGCCAGACACCCAGTCCCATAGGTATAACATCGCCTCTTGCTTTTGTAAACTGCTTTGCATTAGGAATTACAACCCCCTCCCCAACTGAAAAAAGGGTATAGAAAACCTCTACCTCTGTAATGCCTGGTCGAGAATTTTTCAGGTGTGAACCTGTCTTGGTCAGCTAGCCAATAAAGGACCCCATGCATAATTTGAACTCAGTGTGTTGGTATTTTCTCCGTAATTCCACTCACATTGGGCACAACAATCTGAGTATAAAGGCAATGCATACCCATTGGGGAAAAATATGAAATGGCTTTAAAAATTGACTTCCCCATAATACCAAAAATAGTCATGAAAAACACATGACGTATAACCTTATAACATTGCATTTTCAGTGTAGATAGTTTTGCATTAAAGGAGCTTGGGAAATTTCACCACAAAATACGACTCTTTGCTACAAAGAATATTTTTAAGGAAAGGTCATTTGAAATCAGGAAGCATTAGAAGGGGCATAAATACCTGCATAAATCCTGACTGACCTGCAATTGGCTTCCATTCCTCCCCCTGTTATCTCAATATATCTCAGGAAGGAAGATCAAGAATGCAATTAGACCTAGCCCAAAACACTTAGATATAACTCCTGCCTCTCAGGTTAATTTAATTTGCAAAGAGAATCATTACCTATCAATCTGTTTCTCCTATTCATTTGTTTTCCTTACCACTGTCATCTCTAACAAGAATTATCTGTACTTCTCATTTCCCCTCCCCTCCAAAAAGACTTGTATAAAAACATCTCAACTTCACTGGGATATTGGGTAGTTGCTCTGTGATTCTCCCCCTCATATGGCAAAAAAACAAAACAAAACCTTTCTCTTATGAATCTGCCTCAATTGTGATCTTTCAGCAAGCTTTGGGGTGAAAGAGCATTTCCCCTCAACACTATAATATACATAAGTGTGTGTATATACATCAGCAAGCTACAAGGATTTTATGTATGGCTGCAAATAAACAGACAGACACACAAAAAACAAGATGCAGCTATTAAAACTTATCATATAGACAGTTAACTCCTAAAAAACTGTATTAAGATTTGCACCATGCATATATGTTTGTACGTATAAGTTTGCCTGTGTGTGTGGCAACCTATGGTAATTTTATGCAACTAAGAACAGTAAGAAAAGTGAGAGAGAAGCACACATACATAAGCTTACAAACATATAAGTGTGTAATGGCATTTACAAATCAAAACATAAATGTGAGTATGAGCCTGTGTGCTTACACATAATTTGACAATTTGCACAGCTCACAAAACATCTCATAAGAAGTGTCATTGTTGTGAAATATTCTTCCAAGTGTAACGTGCAATATTCACAGAGTAGTCTACCTTATAGATATGCTCAATATTATTTAGTTAATGCTCATTTTATACATACATATTGCTATAATTGGTGGAATTAATAAATTATGTGATGATAAACAGCTTTATACTTCATTTGAGATATTACTCAACTTTTTCCAAAGTATAGAAAAAGAAGGAGTACTACCCAACACATTCTATGAAGCAAACATCACCTTTATCCTCAAATCAGGAAAAGACTCAACAAGAAAAGAAAATTATAGACCAATATTACTAATGAATATTGATGCAAAAATATTCAACAAGATCCTAACAAACAGAATCTGGCAACACATCAAACAAATTATACATCATGACTAAGTGAGTTTTATCCCAGGGTCTCAAGCCTGGTTCAATATACGTAAATCTATAAATATAATTCATCACATAAACAAATTAAAAAACAAAGACCGTATGATCCTCTCAATTGATGCAGAAAAAGCTTTTGATAATATTCAGCATCCTTTTATGATCAGAACACTTAAGAAAATTGGTATAGAAGGGACATTAATTAAACTGATAGAGGCCATCCACAGCAAACCCATAGTCAATATCATATTGAATGTAGTTAAGTTGAAATCAGTCCCACTCAGATCAGGAACCATGCAAGGTTGCCCATTGTCTCCACTGCTCTTTAACATTGTAATGGAAGTCTTAGCCATCACAATTAGGCAAGAAAGCCTATCAAGTGTATTTATACAGGGTCAGAAGTGATCAAACTTTCATTCTCCGCAGATAATATGATTGTATATCTGGAAAACACTAGGGCTTCAACTACAAAATTCTTAGAAGTGATCAAGGAATACAATAGCATCTCAGATTACAAAATCAACACTCATAAATCTGTAGCCCTTATATATACCAACAATAGTCAAGCTGAAAAAATAGTCAAGGGCTCTATGACATTCACAGTAGTGCCAAAGAAGATGAAATATTTGGGAGTTTACCTAACAAAGGACGTGAAAGATCTCTGTAAAGAGAACTATGAAACTCTATGGAAAGAAATAGCTGAAGATGTTAGCAAATGGAAGAACATACCATGCTCATGGCTGGGAAGAATCAACATTGTTAAAATGTCCATACTACCCAAAAGAATATACAATTTTAATGCAATCCCTATTAAAGCTCATACTTTAAAGATCTCAGAAAAGTAATACTTCATTTTATATGGAATCATAAAAAACCTCATATAGCAAAGACACTAATCAGATATAAAAACAAAGCTAGAGAAATTATGCTACCAGATCTCAGAGTACACTATAAATCAACAGTAATCAAAACAGCCTGCTACTGGCTCAAAAACAGAGAGATAAATGTATGGAACAGAACAGAGAACCAAGAGATGAACCCAGCTACTTACCATTATTTGATCTTTGAAAAACCAATTTAAAACATTCAGTGGGGAAAAGATTCCCTATTTAACAAATGGTGCTGGGTGAACTGTCTGGCAACCTGTAGAAGACTGAAACTGGACCCACACCTTTCACCATTAACTAAGATAGACTCTCACTGAATTAAAGATTTAAACTTAAGAAATGAAACTATAAAAATACTGAAAGAAAGTGCAGGGAAAACTCTTGAAGAAATCATCCTGGGTGAATATTTTATGAGGAGGAACTCCTGGACAATTGAAGCAGCATCAAAAATACACTATTGGTACCTGATCAAACTGAAAAGCTTCTGTACAGCCAAGAACACAGTAAGTAAAGCAAGCAGACAGCCCATAGAATGGGAGAAAATATTTGCAGGTTATGTCTCCAACAAAGGTTTAATAACCAGAATCTACAGAGAACTCAAACGTATTAGAAAGAAAAGAACAAGTGATCCCATCTCAGGGTGGACAAGGGACTTGAAGAGCAACTTTTCTGAAGACAGATGCACGGCCTACAGACATATGAAAAATGATCATCATCCTTAATCATCAGAGAAAAGCAAATCAAAACTATTTTCAGATATCATCTCACTACAGTAAGATTAGCCCACATCACAAAATCCCAAAACTACAGATGTTGTCATGGATGTGGAGAAAGGGAAGATTTCTGCACTGCTGGTGGGGTTGCAAACTAATATGTTACTTTTGGAAAGATGTTTGGAGAACACTTAGAGATGTAAAAATAGACCTGCCATTCGATCCTACAATTCCTCTACTAGGTGTATATGCAGAAGACCAAAAATCACATTATCCAACAAAGATATTTGTACCAGAATGTTTATTGCAGCCCAATTCATAATTGCCAAGTCATGTAAGAAGCCCAAGAGCCCATCAACTCATGAATGGATTAATAAATTGTGGTATATGTACACCATGGAATATTATGCAGCCTTAAAGAAAGATGGAGACTTTACCTCTTTCATGTTTACATGGATGGAGCTGAAACATATTCTTCTTAGGAAAATATCTCAAGAATGGGAGAAAAAGTATCCAATGTACCAGCCCTAGTATGAAACCAATTTATAGTTTTCATATGAAAGCTATAACCCAATTATAGCCTTGAAGAAGCAGAAAGAGGAAAAGGAGGGGAAGGGAAGGGGAAGGATGGGTGGAGGGAGGGTAATTGGTGGGACCACAACCTATGGTTCATCTTACATGGGTACATGTGAAATTTACTAGGTGCAGCATATAAGTATCTTAACACAATAACTAAGAAAATGTTGTGAAGGCTATGTTAACCAGTTGGATGAAAATATTTCAAATTGTATATAAAACCAGCACATTTTACTCCATGATTGCATTAATGTACACAGCAATGATTTAATAAAAAAATAAATTAAATAATATACTTCCAATCCTGATGATTAAAGGGCTTAACCATAGTCTCCACACAATTCTGCTATCCACTGGTCAGGCATGGGTTCTTTGGTTTCTCAGGGGGATAAAGTTTGATGTGGGAAAGATGTAATTGCAAACTTGATGACCTTCAGGGGGATGATTAGGATGTACTGGGGGCCAGTTCACTTTCCCTTTTAGGCCCTTCCCTCCAAGTCCGGAAGAGAACCTGGTCACTGGCTAGAATTCATGCATGTTTCACAAAGCAGAGAAAGTGGACACTTTTTTACATAATTCAGAGTGTGGCATAGTGATGTGGGCTAATCTTACTGGGGTTAGATGACTCACACCTTTCACCACTTCTAAAAATTGATTCAAGATAGATAAAAGATTTCTAATCTAAGGTATGAAATGATAAAAATCCTACAAGAAAGTATTGAAAAACTCCTGAAGATGTCAGCTTGGGGGAAGATTTTATGTACTTGGGGGCAAGTACAAAAATTAACAAATAGGATTTAATTAAACTGAAAAGCTTCTTTACAGCTAAGGAGACAACTACCAAAGCAATAAACAACCTTAGGCATGAAAAAAAATTCATATTACAAATATGACAAAGGCTTGATAACTAGGATCTACAGAAACTCAAATTAATTAATAAAAATAGAGCTAACAATCCCATTTATCACTGGGGAAGAGACATGAACAGAACCTTCTCTAAGAAAATCAGATGAATGACTAGAAAACATTAAAAATGCTCATCATCCCTACTCATCAGAGAAATGCTAATCAAAACCATTCTGAGACCTTAATAACACCTTTAAAGCTAGCTTTATTTATGAACAATTATCTAAGTCATGTGAATGAGAAGGCATTTGATTTCTATTTTTCTGATAAAATATTTTATTTAAGCACTTGCTTTTTCATCTTTCTTTACAAGCCAAATAATTAGAGCTCTTTTTCATATTTTGGTAGTGAAATGTCACAGGCACATAAGGTACATGACATATATAGACACACACACAGACAGACATACAGACAGAAGCAATATTTATATTTTCCAGCTTTTAAACATATATTTTATATTCAGACTATTATTTTAATTACCTAATTTATTTATCTAAGTAGTTTACCTACATTTTAACCACCATTTTAAGTTATTTTTCTGTTAACCATTTTTACATCCTATAAATTATATATATTTCACAGACCAGGGATTAAAATATAGTTTTAATTACTGTTTTTAAAGTCATAAATTTGACCAAGAAAAGGACAAACGTAAGTATTTTAATAAGACTTATTACTTAAATAATTTAACATCATTATAATAAATTGTCATCCATTTGTCCCTGGAGTCTAGATGGTACATGTGCCAGGCTGTGTTACAGTAAAACTTCGTTTTGTTTTTAGTCCCTGGTGGGTACCCATACTGAGACCATAAGACAGAATCTACCCCAAAGGGCTGTTTTTAGGAAGAGAGGACTGAGTTATCACATTGCCTTTGAGGATTATTAAAGAGTGCCTGCCACTTGTCAGGCCCTACTGTCAGGTTTCAGGCAGCTTTTTTGGTCCTTGGTTCTTAGAATGCTCTGGGTCAAAAAATTACTACAGTCTCATGGGGGGCTAGTTTTGCATATCAAAGGTATGCTATAGTCTGAATCCTTTGCTAAAATTTGAGTTAGTTTGCAATCCCATCAACAGTGAAAAGTGTTCCCTTCTCTCCACATCCAGGCCAGTATCTGTAGCTTTGATATTTTGTGATGTGGGCTATTCTCACAGGGGTTAGGTGATATCTCAGGGTGGTTCTTCATAGTAAGATATCACAACAATGGAGAAGCGAGAATCCAATATACTCAATTCTAATATGAAACCAGCAGATGATCTAATACATACCCACATCAAGGTGGGGGGAGGGTGACTGAGAGAATGGGGAGAGGGGATGAGGGGGCATAGGGGTTATTTGTATATGGTGCACCACTTGGGGGTGGAACACAAATATACGAGAGACTTTACCTAACAAATTCAAACAATGTAACCCAATTCTTCATATCCTCAATGAACTCCAAACAATAAAAAAAAATGACTACTGACTAAACACACCAAAGTAAGATAAGCATGAAACAAAGTTTATTGAGGAAGAGAAAGGTTTCCAGAGTAAGAGGTAGGCTTACAGAGCAGGATACCTTTGCCATAGACAGTGAACAGGTCCTCATTGCCGGGACAAGAAAAAGGCATGGGTTATTGCCACTGATTCTCTTCTGTACTGTCTGGATCAGAGATTGCCTTGGAACGAGAGTCTTATTGTACATTCATATCCCCAGGAGCCTGTCTGAGAGCCCATGGGGGAGTGTGGACCACTTGATAAGTAGTCGCAAAAATGTTCTAGGTCACCTTTAAGACTTTATTGTACTGGTTGTTGAGCTAGAGGATGAGTACTACATCCTTTTTCAGTTGGCACACTAATTTGTGATTGATAGATTAGTAGAGTGATCCCTCCTACCCAGGTGTGAGCAATCACTTGAGACAGAATTAAGATGGGTAGCACCAAGAAGACAGACCTTGTCCTCCTTCCCTGGAACAGCTGGATTCTTAGCTATCTACCTAACACTAGAATGGGTCCTGGAAGAACAGTTGGCTGCTGCTCTCTGGTCCCCTACACTCCTCCCCACAGATGGCCCTATATTTCTTACATGAAACTACTGACTTCTTAGGAACATCATGTCAAAAATTATTCTATGTGCTGCACAATGACTACCTATTTTTTAGAGCCCAATAGTGGAGTGACATGTCTAGAGCTCAATAATAGAGTGACATTATGAATCTCAGAACAGTTACCAAAATCTTTAGAAATATTGCTCATACTCTTCCTCAAGTTGCTGCTAAAAGGGCTGTACACTACTAAACTGTTGCCAATTTTGTTCTTAGGAAATCTATATCTGGGGCAGAATTTCCTATTTCCTTATGGAAAAACTCAGGCTAAGGCAACAGAGTCATCTAAATGGCAGAATGAGTTCATTGTAATCTAGAAGACAAATCAATCTTTCCTTTAGTCATTCTTTTCGATAGATTTGAAAAACACTTAGTTGGTGCTCCACTTGGGATGAGAAAAGAATCTTACTAAGCCAAGAGGGGATTCAGTCAGTCAGCCACTGGAGGAGGAGGACCCTTAAGAAAGGATTTTAGTTCACAGATGCAACTTCCATTACAGTATCATAAACAACAATTTCACTGCTGTAAAAATTCTTTGTATTCTGAGTATTCATCTCTTCTTCCCCCTGTCTCTATGGCAACTACAGATCTTTCTATTGTCACCACAGTTATATTTCTTTCCAAAATGGCATATTGTTGGCATCATACAGTATGAAAACTTCTCAAATTGGCTTCTACTACTTAATAATATGCATTTAAATTTCCTCCATGTCTTCTAATGGTGTGGTAATTCATTTCAATTTTGATGGAATAACATTGCATTGTGTGGCTGGGTCACTTGTTTGTCCATTCAACTATGAAGAATATCTGGATTAGGTTTCAGTGACTATGAAAAATCTACAATGACTCTTCACATATTAGTTTTGTGTAATCATAAGTTTTCAAATCAGTAAGGTTAATATCAAGAAGTACAGTTTACATGTTATATGGCAAGATCATGTTTAATTTTGTAGGGAACTGCCAAGCTGTCATACAAAGTGACTGTGCCATTTTGCATTTGCACCAGTAATGAATGATAGCTTCTGTATTTCATGAGCATTGGTATTTTCATATTTTTAATTGTAGCCATTGAAATATTACTGGAAACAGGGGTCTGACTGCCTGTCACTGTCCAGCCAATGTGCAGATATGGGTGATACATCCATCAAGCTTTATTATTAGAAGGCCAGCGATTCTTCAGAACAGTGAGAATGGCCTCTCCAACACTATTCTGCCTTGGTTAGAAATGCAGCCCTATTTATAGAAATGTACAAAGAAAAGTCATCGAGTGAATTACAACTGAATGTAGAACTTAAAATACAGCAATATCAAAGTAATCTTTACTCTAAAAATGGAAAACTATCTCTCTCCTCCTGAGATTGTTTGCTTAGTTTCTTAAGATATACATCTTTATGGCCTGGGTCTGAGGGTTGAAATGTCAAGGAAGAAAATGTTGCTTAAGTGAAATGGTGATGTGGCAGTCACTTTTAATTTTAAACTAAACTAACATAGCCTAACTGACTCCATCTTCCTATTTCTCATCCCTAACCCTACTAGGTGTGCAGCTTATTGTTATTTTAATTATTTTTTAAAAGCATGTATTATCTATTTTTTTCTAATTATTATTAAAATCTACTTTCAGTCACTATATTTGTGATATTAACTTTTCCTCACTATCACTTATCTATACTTTAGCATACTTAACAAGAGAGTACCCTTACATATGTGAATGATAGGTAAGAAAAGAAAAATAGGAGAAATTTATAAAAAAACATGCATACAAAATGCAATCATATTTTTAAAGAATAATTAAAATAATCATTATTTATAAAGATTTATAATATTTATCATTTTACTTGGGCATTACAGTGTGTCAAGGAAGTAATTGGTATTGACTCAAATTTTAGCAAAGAGGAAATTGGGCCTCAGATACATCATATGATTGATGTAAGTTCATGTGGTCATTACATGGTGCTGAAATTGATGCTCAGTTCTCACGAGTCAGTGTCTTTCTTCACTTCTGATTTATTGTGTTATTTGAACTTCAGCATATTCTGGGTTGGAAATGCTCACTCCTAACTTCTGGTATATGGTGTTTTCCAAAGCAGTGTGACAAGATTGAGAGAGATGAGAACCTCCACTCAGAGAGCCTCTGGAAGCTGATAACCATGCTCACCTACATAGAACCACATGTACTTTATTAATAAGCTTGCCAGCCCATGCCACAGTGTTCCGGGGTGGGAAGTGCAGCACCACAGGAGTCTACTTGGTTAAAGATTTTGTCTAATGTTTGGAAGTCTTTTCAGTACAATAGGAGATGTGGCTGTGTTTCATTTGCCCATCATCTCTGGTGTCTCTGTATTTCATTTGCCCATCATCTCAGGGAACATCACTGACCCTGGCTGTGGTTGTATCCAGCTGGTTACAGCACAAAGCTGGGGGAACAGTGTGCAGAGGTGGCACAAGGGATCTGAAATGTGGTCCTGACTTTTAGTATTAAAGCCATTTTTCTTCAGATCTCAGCTCCCTAAAAAGTAATGATACAATTCAAGCATTTCCCAGCTCTAACTTGCAAATGAAAAGCTGGTTATTTCCTTCCCTTCAGCCTTTGCAAAATATCTAGTGCTGAAAAGAAGGAAAAATGTGCTGCTCACTATTTCTTTGGAAGAAAAATATTTTAGAAATAGATCCATCATGAGTAACATTTACAGAGAGATTCTAGCAGTCTAATAATCCTAAAGAATTGAAAGAAGCTGAAAAGCAATTACAGAAATTGCTAGTTAATGGAGGCACTTCTTTCTCAACAAACTTACATTGTGTCTTTCAATGCAACAATTATTAGCCACAGAATCCTTACCCCTCAGAGCTTTATTCTTGGCCTTTCTGCAGAACATGACTTATTTCTTTCCCAGCTCCAAATTTAGATAAAAGAAGAATGTTTTCAGTCATTATCCAGAGAAGAGATATTGAGATCTCTAAATCCTTGTGTGAATCTACAAATAGATATCCCTTTTAAAGTTTTATGACATTTTACTCTCTTTCAAATGCCAGCATCCCTAAAACCTTCCATAAAATCTATCCATGGATAGTTAAACAATGTAGTCAAAACCACCAATTATTAAGAGGCCATTGAAGAAGGGCAGACTATGTCATTTGAACCAGATGTCTGGGGACATTCATATAATTCACTGATTCCCTTCAGTGGAAAAAGAGAATAAACTCAAGTGGTGTTTACTGAACTCAGGCATTACTTATGTGTCAGTGTTACAGAGGCTTCATATTTTGATGAAGGTATTGACATTGGTGGTTGCTTACAGAATTCTCTGCATTGTCTATAATGGAATCCCACATACTCCTGAACAGATGTGGTGGTTTTAGCCTGTCAGAATTATTTTCTTGGTGTACCCCAGGCCACTCGACATCTTGCCATAACTCTCTTTAAGGCCCCCGCCACATCTCTATTCCTGAGACTATAGATGAGAGGGTTTAACAGAGGGGTTACTATGGTATAAAAGGCAGAAAAGACTTTGTCTTTGATTGGGGTGTGGTAGGATTGTGGAAGCATATACATGTACAAGGCAGCCCCATAGAAAAGAGTTACCACAATCACGTGTGATGAGCAGGTGACAAAAGCCTTCTTCTTCCCTTCTGCTGACTTCATCTGCTGCACTGTGATGAGAATCCGGGAGTAGGATGCAATCACAACAGAGAAGGGGATTAGCAACATCATGACACAGCAAATGTACATCACTGTTTCATAGGGGGCTTTGTCCCCACAGGCCAGCCTCAGCATGGTGGGTGCCTCACAGAAAAAGTGATTGATTTCATGAGAGGCACAGAATGGAAGACTCATGGTGATGGGAGTGAGGAGGAAACTGTCCAAAGCACCCCCAAACCAAGAGCTGGCTAAGATCATCCAGCAGACCCGTTGACTCATGAGGACAGGATAGTGGAGTGGGTGGCAGATGGCCACATAGCGATCATAGGCCATGAGCCCCAGCAAGAAGAATTCAGCCCCCACAAAACCCATGTAGAGAAAGTATTGGGCTGTACAGGCAACAAAGGAGATGGTTCCCTTGCCCACAAGGTAATCAACCAGCATCTTGGGCACAGTAGTGGAGATGTACATCATGTCAATGAAGGAGAGGTGGCCAAGGAGGAAGTACATGGGCGTGTGGAGGTGAGGGTCTGTGTGGACTAGGAAGATCATGACCCCATTAGCTACCATGGCCATGAAGAAAATGGCACAAATGACAATGAAAAGGAATCCTGAGGCTTTACTTTGAGTGAAGAGTCCCTTGAGGATGAAGTCACTGGACAAGGTCTTATTGTTTTCATTCATGGTGTTGAGTTTGACCTAGAGACATAAGAAGAGATGTATGAGGTTAATGAATATCATGAAAAATAAAATGAATCACTTAAAAATGTTTGTATATGCATTATTATTTTAGAATAATATAACTAAATCAATCAATTTTTGGTAGACTGGCTTAGTGGCTTCTTCTTTCCTAGCAATTTGTTCTTGATGAAGAGCAATTCCCAAGCTAACACTCTGCTGCAGAAGGATGAAGGGAAATTTGGCAATTGGTGCTTGCAACTCAGAGTTGGCTCCATTTGTTTATACACAGTAATGTGGTACAACTGCAAGACAGTTGATTCAAACAATTCTAACCACCAAATACAGAAATTCAGTAAGACATTTAATGGAATTGGGCATTTTTGTGATAGTCTTAAAACTGAAGTCATATATATATATGTGTGTGTGTGTGTGTGTGTATACATGTAACAATAATTATATCTATATATACATGTACCTTTATTAGAATTAACAATTTATTAACAATAAGCACAAATACATGCAAATACATATATAAAATATATAAAACAAGCTCTTCAAATGGAATGTTAATAAGCTACATTAAAAATTAGATACTGTGTAAATAGAGTGGAAATTATGAAATATCAGAAACCAGCTTTCATTCATTCACTTATTTATTCATTCAATTATTTACCATGATCTACCACTCCACTAGACATTGTTTGAGGAGCTATAGATACCACCAACAAAGTTCTGTTTCTCTTGTGACATATAAGGAAAGAACTGATAATAAACCAATACATATATAATTAACAAGAATCTAACATCTTTCTCTCAGTAAATGAGACAGAAAAGATAGATTTTTACTTATGACTAAAACAGAAAGACAACTATAAGAGTAAGATTAATTTGGAAAAGCACACAAAAATGTAAGTAGCTAGTATTAAAATGAGTTCAAAGAATATATGTACATGTATATAAACGTGTGTGTGTTCTAAAATACTTGAAAATATGAAAGAAAAATATACAATAACCCCAAATATTTTTAAAAGCATGCAATGAAATTATACTCTTATAGAAAACAGCTATTTTAACTGTAGCTAAAACATGATGCATAATAAACATATTTAAAATGTGGGTTTTACACTTTACAGAAAGAAAAACAGAAAAGTACAAAACAAAAACATAGAATTAAAAGTTGCAAAAAGAGAATGACTTAAGCATATACAGACTATAACTCAAGGTGATGTTATAAGTGCAATAAGGAATAATTCTATAATTTGAATTTTAAGTGTGCTTACTGTATTCAGTTGGTCTCCATAGAACAATTACTTTCACTAAAGTATATTAGAATTCTAAAACAATAACAGATTTACATCTAAATCAGAGAATTTTAAATACTTTTTTCATATGCTTAAAATATTACATACAGCCAGGGGTGTCCAACCTTTTTCTTTCCTGTTGGACATTGAAACAATAAAAGTTGCCTTAGGCCACATACAAACAGGTCTTTATATACTTTTTGTGCTAAGTAACACCAAAGATAAGCAAAAAAATTCTTTACAAAATCAGCATGTGGTCCACAGGATGTAAGTTGGACACCCTGTTAGGACCAAAGGAAGTTCAAGGGTGCATTAAATTAAATGTGTCATGAGTAAGTGCTTATGGAATATAGCTAAAGGTGTACCCAGACAAAATTTTATAGCATCCCATAATGTATCTTTTATAGAAAAAATGTGGTATAAATAATGATCCAACTCAATGAGATAGAAAAACATCCACAAAAATATATTTAAGTAATAGGAAGAGAATATAAAATATTGAAATAGATATTCATGGACTCTGAAATAAGTGACTATATATTTAAAGAGCTGGATCTTTGAAACTAAAACAAAACAGACCTACTTCTAACCATGCTAATTATGGGGGGGGGAAGAAAAATCACATAAAGAAAGCATCACTATAAATAAGAAAAATGATCTCACCACAAATATGAGAAAAATAGCAACATATTTACATATGGAAGGTTATTTCAATATTATATTAATACTAATGAAATTTCAAAAATGACAATGATTTTAAGATATTTTTGTACCCTTATATGAGTGCATGTATACACATCATGTAATTATAAATAGAAATAATTCATATACACACATACATAATCAAATTGCTAAGAAATACTAAAGAACTTAAAATCCAAAAATAAACAAATAAATAAAAGAAATACTAAAGAAGACCTCTAAATTTGGAAAAATTTAAAAAACTATAGAGCTATGCTCCCTCAAAAATGCTTACTTCAGAAAGTATCCTATGGAAAATCTTTAAAGAGCAGAAAGTTTTAAAATTGCTGTAGTATGTAAAAGATATGGAATTAATTCTCCACTTATTTTCTGCATACCCTCCAAAACACAAATACCCATAATTATAAGCTAATTTCACATCTATATATGAATATTTCTCAAATGAACATTGATTATTAAGATAAGCAGTACATTAGTAGTGACATGTCTGCAAAACTGGCATATAAACTCCCTCCCTCTCTACACTCTTAACATCTTCCAAAGGTTGTATATTGTTTTTGAGCTAAAGATAGCAGTCCTGAGTGTGGTGTGTCTGTCCCTGAGGGTCCGGGGTGCCCATCTCTCTGCTGTCCCATGCTCTGCTGATGCCCAGCGCTTCTCTCTCTGAGGACAGCCAGACCCAGGGCTCTCTCCATATGGAGCATAGTTCTCCTCTTTTTGTCCCGTTCCTGCAGCCCCAGGTCTCATGTCTCATTTGTCAACAGATATTTGTTCATAATATCAACAAAGTATTTCCATATAGCAAAAGTGATAATATAACTGGTAATGTACTGAACTTGGAGAAAAACTAGAAAATTAATAAAATTCAGTTCTTTTTTTTTTTGCATCAAGAAATAACTTTATCCAAAGGAATTCAAATAGAAAATCAATTCATATATTAGTAACTTATACAGATATTATCAAGTATAACATCCATAAAAGCACAAAATAATCTCTCACAATTTCCACCAAACTTCTGGTTCCCATGTGTCATTCCTGTGACCATCAGTCACACATATAAAGGGATGTATTAAAGATGTCTTTCCAGAAAATTTACAAAATGAAAAAGTTAACATAAGTCAAAAGATAGAATAAGCAGCAATGGGGCCTCGAATTTACTTTGGAAAGGCTGCCTAAGACAGTACCAAAGTGAAAAGCTGGAAATCCCTGATGAGCCTTTACATTTTTATGGTCTTAGAAGTTCAATTCTTACTATGCATGAGGTGAGTACGACAGTTGGTATAATATTTTCTTAGCACAAGCATATTTGAGAAATATTATGTCTATCCAAGGCACTGTCACTACGATACACATTTGTAATACATCTGATTATGTGAAGAAAATTCAGTTCTAATAAAAGTATCAATACAAAATTTTCTAGAGAAACTTGGAGAAATAATTCTAAATTTGATTGAAAGGATGAGCATGCATTTATTGTCCAGGGTAAAGAAATGTTAAAATTGACTTTACTCTCTGAAAGACCAACATGAAATACAGAGGCTGAACAACTGAACAGAAAAACAAGGCTGAGCAACTAAACAGGAGAATATCTGGAAACAAACACCCCAATTCTTATGTGAATTTGCACATAAGAAAGACGATATTTCAAATAATTGGGAAAGATGGATTTTGTATTGCTTTTTACTAAAAAATAAAACACAGCAAGAAAAATCAATTCATTTATTTTATCCTGAATAATTCATTATTTTATCCTGAAAGAATATTTGCAAATATTCCTTCCCATTTTGTAAGGGATACATGTTTTGGTAGGGATGACTGTAAATTTGTTTCTTCCACATCACTGCAATTTGAAGTCAGGATACAGTGAAGCAACAAAATTCTACCTCTGTAAGGAATGACACTTTTAAATGCACGATCCTTAAACTACGTAGCTCAAAAGCTTAAATGCAAAAGATAATTTCCTTAAGACTCTTGTATAGTGTTTGAATCTCTTTAAAAACAGGTATATTACTTTGTAACATGGAAAAAATATGTTTAAAGAGTGACAGTAACATTTAGAATTTGTATTTTGAGGACATGGGCAATATCATGCCCTGCTGGTAGATGTAACTTAAAAAACATTTTTCTAAAAGTGGCAACATATATCAAACTTTTAAACAATCTATAAGTTAGACGTTTATTGTGTGTTTATTCTGAGGAAATAAGTAGTATTAAGATATATGTATAAAGATGTTAAATGAATTATTGCTTTTGACAATAAAAATAAACTGGAATCAATCTAAATGGTCAACTTTACCAGGCTGACTAAGTTAAGCACCACTTAGCTTACATTAGACTCATTGACAATAATGGTTTGTGGTAAAGTAAAGCTGTAAATAACTTATTTTCTGTAAGAATCACGGCCCTGCTTCTTTAAAGACATATAGGAACATAGATAAATTGTTATCACCTATAGTTCATCTAGCAAGGTCTGGATTGAGTCAGGAAAGAATCAGTCCCATGGCAGAAATGAGGCCCCAGGTAGAGTTACTGGAAGACTCTGCTGAATGAAAAGGAAATTGAAGTATCAGGAATACACTTCACCAGGGTATCCCAGAACTTGATGATTTATTTTACTTACTGTAAACTGTGAACTGTGTATTTCATGCCTTTTCAAATAAAATGGACAGACTCTCATGGTTCTCAGAGTTCATGGAAGACACTTTAGTCACCCCGTGATGCTCTCTAACTTCTGACCAGGGAAAAACCTATGCTACCTTTGTCCCCGTGACAACTCTTCAACTTGTCTCTATAACTCGTGCAGTTCTCCCTGATGTTTTTACTTTCTGCCTTCTCAAATACAATGTGAGCTGTTTGAAAGTAGAGTCATTGGGGCTGTCCAACCCACTCCCAGGCAGGCATCAGGTAGATTATTTGAGAGCTGTTTTGCTTATCTGTGGTGTCAGAAATCAAGAAAAACACCCAGACCTTTTCTTTATGCTCATCAGCTGTTGTTACTGTTTATGTGTTTAATGTGTGGCCAAATATAATTCTTACTCTTTCAATATGTCTTGACAAATAAGATTTTGTCTCATTTGCCTCTGGACTCCTAAATTGTGCTTCGTCTATATTCAATCCAATCTTTCTAAAGTAAAGCATGCTGCTTTCTCATACCTTCACCCAAATCCCTGCTTTCCAGTGCTATTCAATTTAACTATTTTCTAATCTTACCTAAGCCTCTGTGCTTGAAACTAATATCATATTTGTGGGAACTGAATGTGAATAATCTCAAACCCATAACTTCCTTCATCATTCTTCTCCCAGTCAAACACATTATCCAAAAGAACCAATGGTTTACTTACCCTGAGCATGGAGATGCAAGGTGATGACAATGGATCACTTACAGATATCTAGACAAAGCAATTATTTAAATTTTGTGAATTTGTCTACAACTTCCTAAAATGTAAGATTTTAGAAACTGAAGAAATTAAAGGAAATATCCTTGATCTCCTTGTTTTCAGTCTCTGTACTAGCCTCTTTTTTTCCCCCAAAAAATATGACAAGAGGTAGAAGGGCACAAAATATCAAAAAAAGAACATGTTAGTAAGAAGTATTGGAAGATGACCACTTACCTGGAACCTCGGATTTCATCATTCAACATCAGCCACACTTTGGGGCACACAGTATCTGGGAACCAAGGAGAGGAGACTCTAAATAACATATGGAATGACATCATAACCATGCTGAGATTTCTTAGGGAGAAAGCTCCTTCTAATAAATAAACTGAGGGGCTATCGATTAAACTGGTTCTAGTTGACAATAAAAACTTTCCTCAGAATATCTAAATGACAAGCAAAGAATGTGTTCTAAAACAAATGATTTGACAAATAAACAGCTTGAGAACAACTGTTTTATCATCAGTTTCCTTATGTCATTTTTCCCCTCTGGGGGATATTAGTAATATTGGGAAAATTGCCAAGGAGAGAGAAGTTTTTCACATGGTCATTTAGTTTCTCAGTTTAATAGCAGTCATGAGCACTAATCCCTTCATTTTTCTTTTTAGTGAAGCAGCTTCCCAATAAACACCACTCATTAACCAAATGGCACTGAAAAACACTTTTATAGTACCGGTTCAATAAAAGCACTGAATGATCCGCTAAAAAATATATCAAACAGGTTTCTGCTGAACAGTTTAATTAATATAAAAGCCCAATTTATAGATTGGGCTATTTCTATACTCGTTTCTATTTCTATACCCATTTGAACACAAGATCAGAGATCAAGTTCATGAAAAAGTAGTTTATTCTAGATTGAGGGCTCTCATCTCATGAAAAACACACCAGTTTTATTTGAAAAAATAAGCACTGGCTTTATTTTTAAAAGCAACAATCCATTTTAGAGGAGTTGAAAACTGTGGAAAATTCTTAATGTTTCTCTAATACAAAAGAAAAATTGTGACAATCATTTGGAAACCTTCATTATGCTCCGTTTGTCCTTGGGAATATCTGACTCAGAGGTCTGGGATGATTTTTTTGTGTGACTACCTGAAACTGGAATAAACGAGAGTAATGAAAATTATCAGAGACTATCAAGCTTTTGTTTCTGTTACACCCAAAGAAAATATTTTCCCTTTCCATAGGTTGTCTATTTACTTTTTTGATTATTTTTTTGGTTGTGCAGAACCTTTTTGGTTTAATTATGTACCATTTTTCTATTTTTGTTTTTTCCTTTTGCTTTTGGAATCCTAGTCATAATTTTTTTTCCCTAGACAAATGACCAGAAGAGCATTTTATTTGTTTTCTTCTAAGGTTTTTTACAGTACCAGGTCTTACATTTCAGTCTTTAATCCATCTTCAGTTAATTTTTATATATGGTGAAAGATACGGATCCAATAAGATTCTTCTGCATATGACTACCTAATTTTCCCAGCACTATTTACTGGATAGTGTACATTTTTGTCTAATTTATAAAAGATCAGTTGGTTATAGGTATGTTTTTTTTTTTTTTTTCTGGATTCTCTATTCTATACCATTGATCTTTTACACTAGTAAATAGTACATGGTGATTTGTTTACTGTAGGCTTGTAGCAGCATAATTTGAAGTTAGGTAGTGTAATGCTTTCTAGTTTTGTTCATTTTGCTTAGGTTTGCTTTGGGTATTTAGCTTATTTATTTAGTTTCATGTGAATTTTAGATTTTTTTTGATTATATGAAAAAATTCAACATGATTTTGGCTGTGGGTTTGCTGTAGATGGTAGGTTAATTCATAATTGCCAAGTCTTGGAAGAAGCTCAAGTGCCCATCGACACATGAATGGATCAATAAATTGTGGCATATGTATACCATGGAATACTATACAGCATTAAAAAATATGGGGACTTTGCCTCTTTTATGTTTACATGGATGGAGCTGGGAAATATTTTTCTTAGTAAAGTATCTCAGGAATGGAAAAAAAAAATCCAAAGCACTCAGTACTACTATAAAACCAATTTATAATCACTCACACTTTTCTATGAGAGATGAATCACAACTATAGCCCAGGATGAAGGAGGGAAGGAGAGAGAAATGGGAATGGAGGGGGTGGTTTGATAGAGGAAGGGTTAATGGTGGGACCTCACCTATGAAGCATATTGCAAGGGTATAAGTCAAATCTATCAAGTATTGAACACAAATGTCTTAACACTGTGATTAAGTAAATAAAAAAAATTGTATGAAAAAAATGTCATTGTTATTTTGATAAAAATTAATTGAATCTGTATGTTCCTTTGGGAAGCATGGTTGTTTAAAAAATACTGATTTTTTTTTTTAAATCTGTGAACTTGTAATGCTTTTCGATTTGCTTGTGTCTTCGTGATTTCTTTCATCAGTGATTTGTAGCTACAATTTCTTTTATCAGTGATTTGTAGTGTTCTTCTTGAAGAGATCTTTCACCTCCTTGCTTAAATTTATTCCTAAATATTTGGGGATTTTCACAGCTATTGTAAATGGGTTTGAATCTTAATGTGGTTCTCAGCTGGACATTGTCAATTTATAGAAATGTTGTTGACTTTATAACCGAAGACTTTGCAGAATTTGTTTATAAAATCTAGGAATCTTTTGGAGGAGTAGTTAAGGTTTTCTACCAACAGTTATAAGATCCTATCATCAGCAAACAGAGATATTATGACTTCCTCTTTTCCTATTTGGATGTTCTTTCTCTTGCCTGATTCCTCTGGCTAGGACTTCCAGTAATACGTTGAATTGTAATGGTGAAAGTGGGCATCCTTGTCTCAGTCTAGTTCTTTCCCCATTCAGTATGATGTTGGCTGTGAGTTTGTCATATTTGGCTTTTATTATTTTGAGGTATGTCCCTTCCATACTTAAATTTTTGAGGGTTTTTTGTTATGAAGGGATAGTAGATATTATAAAATTCTTTTTCTGGATCTATTTTCAAGAGTTCTGTTTCTTCCTGGTTCTATTTCAGGAGGTTGTATATTTTTAGAAATTCACTCCCTTTCTCTAAGTTTTGTAGTTTGTGTGTAGTTTTCTTTTTTTTTTTTCTTTTTCATTTTTTCAAATTAATATGAGGGTACAATTTTTAGGTTACATTGTTCTCACTTCCAGGGTAAAGTGTATTTGTAGAAGAACATATAGGGGGTGTAGTTTTCCAGATAGTCTAGTTTGTGAGCATGAGTTGTTCATAACAGTCTGATAATCTTTTGTAATTCTGTGATGTCAGGTGTAATGTCTTCTTTTTCATTTCTAATTATGTTTATTTGATCTTGTCTCTCCTTTTCTTGGGTAGTGTAACTAGTGGTCCATCAATTTTGTTTACTTTTTTGAAGGAACAACATTTCATTTCGCTGATTCTTTGTAATTTTTTGGTCTCCATTTTATTTAATTCTTGTCTGATATCCCTTACTTCTTTTTTTTTTTTTTCTGCTAACTTTGAGTTTGGTTTTTTCTTGCTTTTCTAGTTCCTTGAAATGGAGTTCATGTTATGTTGTTATTTTCTGATCTTCTTATGTTTTTATTGTAGGAATTAAATGCTATAAACTGTCCTATTTTGGCACTTTTTTTTTATATACACAGTTTTGGTATGTTATGTTTTTATTGACTCTCATTTCAAAATTTTTATAACCTCTATCTATTTCTTCATTGATCCAGTGATCATCCAGTAGCATGTTGTTTACTTCCCATGTATTTGTATAGTTTCTGAAGTTCCTCTTCAGAATAATTTCTGGTTTTATTTCACTATGGTCTGAGAAGATATTTGATATGATTTTGATTTTGACAAAAATTTGTTAAGACTTGTTTTGTGGCCTAAAATGTGGTCTGTCTTGAAGAATGTTCTATGTGCTGATGAAAAGAATGTATATCCTACAGTTGTTTGGTGGAATGTTTGGTAAATGTATGTTAAATCCATTTGGTATAAAGTCCAATTTAAGTCCAATGTTTCCTTGTTGTTTTCTGTTTCCATGTTCTGTCTAGGGCTGTGAATGGGCTGTTGACATCACCCACTATTATTGTGCTTCTATCAACCTCTTTTTTTTTTTTGAGACAGAGCCTCAAGCTGTCACCCTGGAGAGAGTGCTGTGGCATCACAGCTCACAGCAACCTCCAATTCCTGGGCTCAAGCGAGTCTCCTGCCTCCGCCTCCCAAGTAGCTGGGACTACAGGCGCCCGCCACGACGCCCGGCCATTTTTTGGTTGCAGCCGTCATTGTTGTTTGGCGGGCTGGGGCTGGATTCGAACCCGCCAGCTCAGGTGCACGTGGCTGGTGACTTAGCCCGTTGAGCCACAGGCGCCCAGCCAAGCCTAAAGTAACTTTTAATGCCCCTGTCTACGAATTCTTTCATCTGTGTCAATTCAGGGTCAGTTTCCCTTGACTGATTTTTTTCCCTTGTTGTGAGTCACATGTTCTTGCTTATTCATACGCCTGGTGACATTCTATTGGCTTCTGCCTTCTGGGTCGTTGCGTGTACACTAGGACCTCCTAGTTGGCCACCGCCCTGCAGTGACCACCTCCTGTGCTGGGCCACAGGCGCCGAGCCTTTTTTTTTTTTTTTTTTAATTGAGATAGACTCTCACTATGTTGTCCTTAGTAGAGTGCTGTGGCATCACAGCTCACAGCAACCTCGAACTTTTGGGCTTAAGTTATTCTCTTGCCTCAGCCTCCCGAGTAGCTGGGACTACAAGTGCCTGCCACAGTGCCCGGCTATTTTTTTGTTGCATTTGTCATTGTTGTTTTAGCAGGCCTGGGCCAGGTTCGAACCCGTCAGCCTCAGTGTATGTGGCTGGCACCCTACCAACTGAGCTACAGGCGCTGCCCATTTCCAGTATCTTAAACCATTGTTTCATTTGTTTGCATATTTGTGTATCTGTTTTTAGAGGTGGGGTCTCACTTTTTTACCCAGGCTGGTCTGAAACTCCTTGGTCTAAAACTCCCGGCCTCAAGTGAGTGCTGAGATTGTAGGTTTTCAGTGGAGAGTTAAGTCTGTTCCTATTACTTCCCCCCTCTAGGAGTGAGGGTGGAGGATGCGCAGCTTTGTAGGAGGCGCGCACTTCTGTAACTGCTGGCTTCCACCTCCCAGAAGAGGAAGCGACAAGCCAGAAATCTCTTACTTGTCATCGGGCTCAGTATTGAAAGGATGACCACCTGAACATCGTGGCATTTCTGGAAAATGTTTGTCACTGTACATTTTGAGCAGTAGAACCATTTAAAGTAGGGAGGGAAATGACTTCTGCAAGTTGCATATAGTGTTCTGACCTGCTGTCCAGAGGCAGGGAGGCAGCGAGAAGGTCCTGACGGAGCTGTTTCCTGTAGAGCTGGAGGCCAGAGTTCTCTTCCTTTTGGGCATTGTGGGCTTCTGTCTCCTAGATAGTGATGTACTCCATTAGACAAAAGCTGTGCCACAGATCTCTTTTGAGACAGACCCCTCTTTCCCTGTTTTGGACTGTGAGTTTGACGTCATCCCTATGATTCTGAGACCCCTATGTGCTATTTGACAGCACCCGTAAGATTCTGAGAAGATTGGCCAGGTGCGGTGGCTCACGCCTGTTATCCTAGCACTCTGGGAGGCTGAGGCAGGTGGATTGCCCTGAACTTAGAGGTTCAAGACCAGCCTGAGCCAGAGTGAGACCTCGTCTCTACAAAAAAAAAAAAAAAGCCAGGCGTTGTGGCAGGCACCTGTAGTCCCAGCTACTTGGGAGGCTGAGATAGGAGAATCGCTTAAGCCCAAGAGTTGGAGGTTGCTGTGAGCTATGACACCATGCTACTCTACTGAGGGCTACAAAGTGAGACTCTGTCTCAATAAAATAAATAAATAAAAAGATCCTGAGAAGATCTCTAGCTTTGTGAGGTTACAAGGCACCATCTTAAGTTTTTCTAAAGTGGGAAATATTCTCAGACCCTTAAGATCTTGACCGTGTTAGTTTATTAGAAGCACCTTGATTAGATCTTTGTTCTCAGCGCATGTCTGATATTTTGGTAGACTTTTGCAGGTCTCAAAAAATCCAGACAACAAAGAGACTGACCCTGTGCTGGCTGACACCTTCATGTTACCCTTACACACGCTCACGAATGATACTGATGGATGCTGTATACGCATCTTGATTTTAAAGAGTTTACAATGAAAAACCAAGGCCCCTGCCTCTTTCCCTCTCCTTCCCCTCAGCCACCCCCCAGTGCCACCCTGTAGTTTGCGGGGCTGCACGTGTGGCTGCTGGCTGGGTAGGACGGCAAGTTGCGTGGGAGGTTTTTGAGAGAGACTCAAACATGCCCTTACCTGAGAAGAAGTAATAGATGGAAAGAAAAAATGGGTCCCAGAGAAGGAAGAAGGAAGTAGAGATTCAGGGGCCAAGTTGGAGAAGAGAATAGAGGTATTGTTTTTTGTGGGTTTTTTTGATTTGTTTTTTGAGGCAGCAGGAACAAGGGCTTCATTTTGTGCTCTCAGGTGGCTGGTTGAGGTTGGGACAGGATTGAGGCCACCCACCGTAGTGACCACAGGGACGGGCAGGAGGACGCAGCATGGGGCGCCCAGCCCAGACTCCACGCATGTTGAGAACAATGTTTTCATTGGCAGTGCCGTGGCCCAGGGAGACGAGCCACCTTGTTAGTCGCCCAGCGTCACTCCGGTCTTTGGGTACTTGGAGGTATTTCTTCCGTCCCCTCTCTGTGAACCTTTGCTAAAACCTTTGCTGCATTCGCATTTGAAGGCAGCTCAGGGGGCCGTGCTTCAGTGCCGAGTACTTGGTAGCTCTTCCTTTCTGTGCCTCCTTGAGCAGGCTCTCATGTGAAGAAAAACAATTGACAAAATGATTGTGTGGAGACCTGTCACCCACCAGGGAGTGGCATTTGGAGAAAGAGGTAGCAGAAGGCTTGCTCTTAACCATCCCCAGCAGTTAAGTAGCAGGGACAGTTTCACGTGTGAACAGGACAGTTTACATTTGAATGTATACAACAGGAATAAAATGATTTCTGCGTATAGTGTGTGTGTACATAACATTCGGTGTCCGTGGGCCTCAGGTAATATTTTGTGTTGTTAAAAGAAAAACTTTAGACAAATTTAACAGTTTAATTGAGCAAAGAATGATTAGCAAGTCAAGCAGCTGCTCTACCCCCACCTAGGATGGGTTTGAGCTGCAGCCGCAGGGTAGCCAGAGAGGAGTCGGGGCAGAAAAGAGAAAGGGATGGACAGAAAATGGAAGCAAGGCACAGAGGCCGCTGGGTTGGGCACAGCTTGGCACTCGCCTTATCTGAACACTGTTTGAAAAGCTGTGTGGCTGAGAGAGGTTGCAGTGCGGCTGCTGTGGTTAGCTGAGACTCGGCCACTTGTAGGAGGAGAGACCAACAGGTAGAACTTGCCATGTGAGGAGGCGGCTTCAGGCTGTACTGTGTTCCCGGGACACAGAAGTGGGGCTGCAGTGGCCTGAGCCATACTCTGGCTCAGTACTTGGGAGGCCACGGCAGGAGGATCACTCGAGGCCAGGAGTGCCAGACAAGCCTGGTCAACATAGGGTGACCCGTCTCTATAAAAAGGATTTAAAGGCTCGGCGCCCGTGGCTCAACAGGCAAAGGCGCCAGTCACGTACACCCAAGCTGGCGGGTTCAAATCCAGCCCGGGCCCGCCAAACAACAATGACGGCTGCAACCAAAAAATGGCCGGGCGTTGTGGCAGGCGCCTGTAGTCCCAGCTACTTGGGAGGCGGAGGCAGGAGACTCGCTTGAGCCCAGGAATTGGAG
>CAUYRH010055927.1:0-52328 GCA_963574655.1 Perodicticus potto
TTAAAAAAATGGAGACTTTCCAGCCTTTGTATTAACCTGGATGGAAGTGGAACACATTATTCTTAGTAAAGCATTACAAGAATGGAGAAGCATAAATCTCATGTACTCTATTTTGATATCAGGACAATTAATGACAATTAATGACATGGTGGGGGTGAGGGAAGGGGAAAGCAGAGAGAGAAATAATGAAGGAGGAGTGGGGAAAGGAAGAGCAGAGAGAGGGAAGGAGTGAGGGCTGTGGGGTCTTAGTGTGTGCCACAACTTTTGGGGGCAAAACAGGATTGTAAGAGGGACTTTACCCAACAAATGCAATCAGTGTAACATGGTTTCTTGTACCCTCAATGAATCCCCAACAATAAAAAAAAAAGTGAAGTACTTAATATTTTATCAAAATATATGAGTTTTCCTTCATAGTGGGTCTAATCCATGTTTCACATAAATATACAAGATCTGTTTTTAAGGATTTATTGCTTCTTCAGAAAGTATTAAAGATGTTAAAGATAAAAACATACAAAAATATCAAATGGAATGTGTAAACCTATGCACACAATTTTCCACCATTTCACCTTCTGATGTTATTCTTACAGAAATTTATACCTGCGCATTGCCCCACATATTTTGTATATTGCACTTTTCTTTTTCTTAACTTAGTGCCATCTTCATTCAAAATACAATTATTTGTGTGGATATATTATCACAGGTACTTAAGTGTACATTTATTCAGAATAGATTTCGAGTCTTATGCATAATGGTTCTTCTAGCATTTTTAGTATTCTTCATAAATTATTTATGCAATAAATTACATACAATTAAGAAGTAGACTGATAAGGTATGTATGAACTAAATGAATAAGTCAGAATTCAAAACAACTGGGGGAGTAGCTTTAATGTTAAATCAAGTTAGTAGGATTTAAAACATCTTTGAGGGGCTAAACAAATGTCAATTTTCATTGTTTGAGATGAGTGGATATGAGAGAGAGAGAGAGAGAGAGCGCGCGCGAGCGCATGAGAGAGCTCTGGCAGCACCTTGGAGAGCGCTGTAGTTACCCAGGCTAACTTCACTCTTCTGAAATTAGACTCTACTGGCTTAAAGGTCCTCCAGCACAACAATGGAATTACTGGGTCTATTGAGAAAGATAATAACTCCAGGAGTCTTTTCTTAAACTGTAGGAGTTGCTCTAGAAATCACTCATGTTTGAAGAATTCATGTAAAGTCTGTTCCAGAGACGGAGGGAGATGATCAGGATGGAAATAAACCTTTTCTAAGCCTTAAGACAGCACGTGGGGGGTCTCTGTGTGTACCCCCACATGCAGTTTTTATTTAAATAGAACATTAAAATAGCACATAATATGCTAAATAGCAACTTATATATCTAAAGATAACAAAATTAAGTATTATAAGGTTGATTTTTACCTTGCTTGTTAAAATGTGTAAGTATGCCTTCTTTAATTTAAGAGATGCTTGTGCTGTTACAAGAAGTTTATATTATGAGACATTTGTGTGCATGGCAGATCCACAATACTCCTTACACGTAGGTACTCTTCCCACCTTACAAGACACTACACCTCCCTTCCGTTCCCAAAAAGCAGAGATTTTTTTTTTTTTTTTGTACTGACTGAGTCTTACTTTGTTGCCCTCAGTAGTGTGCCGTGGTGTCACACAGCTCACAGCAACCTCCAGCTCTTGGGCTTAGGCAATTCTCTTGCCTCAGCCTCCTGAGTAGCTGGGAGTACAGGCAACCACCATAACACCCGGCTATTTTTTTTTGTTGCAGTTTGGCTGGGCCAGGTTCAAACTTGCCACTCTTGGTATACCGGGCCAGCGCCCTACTCACTGAGCCACAGGCACCACCTGAGAATTTTCATCAGAAAAAGCTCTGCACATATTTCTTAAAAAACATACCTTTATTTGTACCAGAAATAACTCTTATGTCTCGGTTTCTATTTGAGAGACATATACCATGCCAGAAAACCTAAACGGAGAGAAAGTGGATGCCTTCATACACATGTCCTTTATTTCTGGGTGCTCAGTACATCGCGTTCAATACACAGAATGTTTTGTGAGGACCTGCTTTAATAACCTTTGGGAATAACACAGCAGTCTCCAAGATGGGGGTGATAATTATATTTTTTGACCATGTATTGTGGACTTGGCAGTGGCAAGACATGCTCACTTCATTACATTCTTGTGAGGACTGAACTTTATTAAAAGTGTGAGGAAAGCCATTGAAGACTTTAAAGAAGGAGAATAGTATGGTAATAAGTTGTGAGCATGGTGCTTAATGGTATAAAACCTGAGGTTCGACTGCCTGAGTTTGAAATAATGGCTGTTTCATTTGGGCAGCTACTAAGTCCACCTTTTACATGGTTCAGCTTCCCCATACGTATGCGCAAAATGGTGTCTAATGGCAATGTGATTCTGAGGTATAATTTTTAAAAGGATAATCATGTAATGGTGTATCTTACATAGTAAGCTCCAAATAAGTATTTACTATCCGAATATAATCTATATTTCAATATATAATTTGGACTGCAATGAGAAATGTTCATTGCATTGGAAAGAGTGAAGCAGTGAGACAATTACTGCTGGAGCCCAATCCCAGATGCTGTACGTAGTAACTTGGAAGCATAGAGAGGAGAGAAAGATCAAACTGACTGAAAATATATTTTGAATGACAGTCCACAGATCCGGCTTATAACATAGGTGTTAAGCCAGTGGTTCTCAGTCTTCCAAATGCCACGATGTATTTTTATTGTTACAAAGCGGTTGCGACCCACAGGTTGAGAACTGCTGGGTTAAGGGAACAAAAGAGATGAAGGTTGACTGCTAGATTTTTGGCTGCAGAAACTGCTGGAATGATGGTGTCATTCTCTGAGATAAGAAGGACTGAGGAAAGAACAGATTTCAGGAAAAACAAAAATTCCTTTTGAACATAATAAAGTTGTATCCCCATTAGGCATTCAAATGGAGATAATACCACTACATGGAGATTTCAATTATGCAAATACAGGTTACACTGAACAAAGGCATTGGGTGTGCTTTGATTTGAAAAAAAAAATGTTAGAATTCACTATAGAAAATGACTATCTCTATGTGTACTTACAAGATTTTGCTGTTGGATGAGAAAAGTGAGAATGCTTTCTTAACCTCATACCAAAATTAATATTTATATATTTTTTTGAGACAGAGTGTCACTCTGTCACCCTGGGTGGAGTGTTATGGCATCATAGCTCACAGCAACCTCCAACTCTTGGGCTCAAGTGATCCCCTTGCCTCAGCCTCCTGAGTATCAATACTATTATTTTTTTTTTAAATGTGCCTTTATAAAAAACTTATTAAGTGTCATTTACATCAACTACTATTTTTAACCATAATCAATTTTCATGGAAATAATTATTTCATGATTTAGGTAATTACTTTTGTGACTGTTTGAAGCAAATAAATTCTATCTAAAGTATTAATGATATATAAGAATTTACATTACCAAATTTATTACTCTTATTCTTTTTGTATTTCAGGAATGTGAGAACAATAAGAACAGAAGAGAAAAGGCTGACTCCCATTCTGAAAGGCAGAATTAATATTCTGATATTTTCTATCTAGAGAGAGCCTTACATGCTTTTTATTGAAAATGGAATTAAGAAATAGGATACAAAGATTATTAGTGTACTAATACTACTAATAAAGTTGTACTAACTACTTTTATGGTCTGAATTCACCCAATTACTTAGTTAAGTACTTTTATTTTTCCTTTCTTACAAGTGAGAGAACTGTGACTCAAATACCTTGATGGAATTTTCTAGGATTAGTAACATTAGAGATTCAAACCAAGGACTGTCACACTCAGAGATTTGAGGTCGCCCTTACTAATCCTAATGATTTATATTTGTCTTAGAACCTATTGTTTTAGAAGGTTACATAAGTTCTTTCTGGTTCTTCCTTCAAGACCAGTTCTCCCAAGAAGTTTCTTTGTTCAACTCACCTCATTTTATTATATTGTCCCTTATACAACAAATGCATCTATCAATTCTTCATTTATTCAAAAAGTTTTGTTGATTATGGAGGGGTTTATTTTATCATTAAAATTAGATATGCAGCCAGATTTAGTGGCTCATACCTGTAATCCTAGCGTTTGGGGAGTCTAAGGGGGGTGGGAGTGGATTGCTTGAGCTCATGAGTTTGAGACCAGCCTGAGAAAGAGGGAGACCTCATCTCTACTAAAAATAGAAAAACTAGCTGGGTATTGTGGAGGGTGCCTGAAGTTCCAGTTGCTTGGAAGGCTGAGACAAAGGGATCACTAGAGCCCAAGAGTTGTTTGAAGTTGCTGTGAGCTATGATGCCATAACATTCCACCCAGGATGACAGTGTGACACTCTATCTCAAGAAAAAAATCATTTTATCATGAGGAAATCTGCACTAGTTTATTATAGCTTAATTTATAATCACCAAGATGTGGAAACAACCCAAGTGCCCATCAACTCATGAATGGATTAATAAACTATTATATATGGATACCCTGGAATACTATTCAGCCTTGGAAAGATGGAGATTTTATATCTTTTGTATTAACCTAGATGGAGTTGAGACACATTCTATTTGGTAAAGTATCACAGGAATGAAAAAAAAAATATCCAAAGTACTCAATACTATTATGAATCCAGTTGATTAACTAATAATACGCATCCACACAAGAGAAAAACTCATTCAAGTTGGGAGGGATGGGAGTGGGAGAGGAGAGGAGGGGAGAGATGGGGGCAGGAAGGGGATTGGTGTGTTCCCACCTAATGGGCAAAGTGTAAGAGTATATGGCACATCTCCTGGGTGTGGGGCACAACTACAACAGGGACCTTACCTACAATGCAAATATTGTAACCTAATCATTTGTACCCTCATATAATTCTGCAATTAAAAAAACCTTGATATGCATAGAGACTTTAAAAATACCTCCAAATATCATCCTTATAAAGTTTTTAATATTTGGAAGATTTTTAAATTTCATTTTTTTTTTACGATATCAATATTTCCTTTGTAGGAGGCCACAACATAGTAATAAATGTGAATGTATGGATCTGTGTTTCAGCAAGGAAATTGGTCATAAGGTGGAACCTTGACTTTTTTCAATTTGTGGCCAGGGCTGGGTTTGAGCCCACCACCTCTGGTATATGGGGCCAGCGCCCTACTCCTTGAGCCACAGGCCCTGTCCAAGGAACCTTGACTTTTGATGTACCCTTGCTCCAAGCCACTAACCACTAAAGTCATGAGGGAAGATTCGGCACTTCTGGGCTGGGGAGCTTCACAGTTGAACCAGTGTGATTTCCCACCCAGCTGCAGACATACGTACGTGAGGAATGAAGTGAGAGCAGTCAGGGCTGCATTCACACACTCTTACCTTGAACAGCACCCAAACCAGCCTGAGTCTGTTCTAGCTCATTCTTTCTCATATCTATCTTTTGAAAGAATATTTATAAAACAGATACCTGAAGAGTA
Organism: Perodicticus potto; assembly: GCA_963574655.1. Classification (NCBI taxonomy): domain Eukaryota; kingdom Metazoa; phylum Chordata; class Mammalia; order Primates; family Lorisidae; genus Perodicticus; species Perodicticus potto. Next base: position 5,488 of record CAUYRH010055927.1, read on the forward strand.
TATAATCACTCCTATTATGCTTTGGCATTTTCAAAGTTTTTTGTTTTAGACTACATTTTTAATAACTCTGAGAAATTTTACAGTATAAGAATACTACTACATTGCTTGTGGGAATGCAAACTAATACATTTCTCTTGGAAAGATGTTTGGAGAACACTTAGAGATCTAAAAATAGACCTGCCATTGGATCCTATAATTCCTGTACTAGGTATATATCCAGAAGACCAAAAATCACATTATAACAAAGATATTTGTACCAAAATGTTTATTGCAGCCCAATTCATAATTGCTAAGTCATGGAAGAAGCCCAAATGCCCATCGACCCACGAATGGATTAGTAAGTTGTGGTATATGTACACCATGGAATATTATGTAGCCTTGAAGAAAGATGGAGACTTTACCTCTTTCATATTTACATGGGTGGAGTTAGAACATATTCTTCTTAGCAAAGTATCTCAAGAATGGAAGAAAAAGTATCCAATCTACTCAGCCCTACTATGAAACTAATTTATAGCTTTCATATGAAGGCTATAACCCAATTATAGCACAAGAATATGTGGAAAGGGGAAAGGGGCAAGGGAAAGTAGGGGAGGGGGGAGGATGGGTGGAAGAAGGGTGATTGGTGGGACCACACCTACAGTGCATCTTAGAAGGGTACAGGTGAAACCTACTAAATGCAGAATATAAATGTCTTAACACAATAACGAAGAAAATGTCATGAAGGCTATGTTAACCAGTTTGATGAAAATATTTCAGAATGTATATGAAACCAGCACATTGTACCCCATGATTGTATTAATGTACACAGTGATAATTTAATAGAAAAAAAAAAACACAATGGAAATTAGAAAACATTATAAATTCAATAAAAATAAAAGCAAAAGTAATAAAAATGAGTATTGAAATGATTATTTTTTGTATGGTGAATTAGTGTGACACCTAGTTGAAACACCTCATATTTTTAGGATATCAATTCCTTCAAATAGATCTATAGTTTATCACAATCTCACTCAGAATCCTAGCAGATTTTTCAGGAGAAATTGACAAACTGATTCTAAACCATTCCGTATGTTATTACAAAATAGCCAGAATAGCCATAACAATTTTGAAGAAAAAAAAAGAACAAAACTAGAAGATTCATACTACCTAATTTTAAGACTACACTAATCAAGACAGTGTGACACTGAAAGAGAACTCAGTATCATTAGTCATTAGAGATAATCAATGTAAATCTAAATTACTAGATATTACTAAAATCTGCTATAACAACTAAAATTTAAAAGACTTAATGGAACCAAGCTGTGGAGCAAATAAATTATCATGCCTTGTTGATGGAGATGTACAATAGAGAGATCACTCCAGAAAATACCTTGACAGCTTTTAAGTTAAACACACACTTCCATATGACTCAGAAATTCTACTCCTATTTACCCAGATGAAACTAAAACATATGTATTCATGTACAATCTTCCAGAAACGACTGTACAGGAATACTTGAAGATTTACTCATAATTGTCAAAAAGTGGAAACAACCCAGAGATATACAATAGGTAAATAAAAATGGTAGTAGTTTCCCAAGGAATACTACCCAGAAGTAAAAAGGAATGAATTGTTAATGAAATGCAAGGATAAATCTCAAAAGCATTATACTAAGTGCAGGAAGATGGACACAGAAGAGTACATATAATTCCACTTATATACAGTAGAACCTCTGCAGCTGACCATCTCCCTACACTGACCACCTCAAATTGACCTAATTTTCACAGACCAGACTATCATTACTGTAGGCCTAGTTCCTTATGTTTTCCACCTCCATATATTGACAAGTTTGTTGCAGTCACTTGGGTGGTCAACTTACAAAGATTCTTTATATATATGTATTCCTGAAAATGTAAAAATGTAGAGGCAGAAATCATTGCCAGAGGTTGGGGGCAAGACAAGGAAAAAGTAAAGGAAATGAAGGAACTTTAGGGGATGAAAAAAATGTTTTTTTATTTTCAAGATAGTGGCACTTACATAATACACACATGTCAAAACACATCAAACTATACATGTAAAAGGGTGGCTATTTGTAAATTCTATCTCAATGTCAAAACTCTAAAAGTATGGACACTTTTAAAGGCTTTTAATATATACAGCCAAATTGCCTTCCATTAACTTAATAATTCATTCTCATACTCCCATTTAACTTACATTCCCACAGGGATTATACGAATACCTATACCTTCATCACCCTCAGTATTATCAGATTGTTGTTTTAGACTCTTCTAATTTGATGAGTCTTTTAAAAACAGTGCCTCGCTATTTTGATCCCCGTATTTTTCACTGTTAGCAAAGGTGACATTTTTTTTATCTTTTTAGAATAGTTGTATTTCTTCTGTTTTGTCTGTTCATTCCTTTCAAACGTTGCTTTAAGAAAGCATTCTGTGTTTTACTTATTTTTTTTAGTGCTTGTTAGATATTCTCAAATATCTAAATACATTTCCCAGTTTCTCATTTACCTTTCATATTATCAGTTTTCTTAGGATAAAGGCATCTTGAAGTTATAAAAGAGATTTTTTTCTCTTGCATTTTGATTTAGAAATTTCTTTACCTACGCAGAGATCAGTTAGTTAACTATATTTTTTCTGATTTTTTATAGACTCATTTTCTTAACTCTTTAAACCTGTGATGTGATAGTAGCTATTAGCTATGTTTAGTTAATACTCAGTTCCTCATTGTTAATGTTTTCATATTTAAAAACATAAGCCATATTTCTTAAATAGACTTTTTTAAAAAGAAATTCTATGTTCAATTTAGGTAAATTTAAAGCAATTTAAATGCTTTAAATGGAGTGAAGTACAGTGAGTTCCCTGACACCTCCAGCACACACTAGCTCTCCCCCACTATCAGTATTCCTCACCAGAGTGGTATGCTCTTATAAAAGATGAACCTGCACTGACACATCATTATCACCTCAAGTATATAGTGTAAGGCTGACAGTGTGGTACATTCAGTGTGTGCTGACAAAGGTTTGATGAGAGGCTTCTACCATTACAGTATCAGAGTAGTTTCACTGTCCTAAAAATCCTCTGTGCTCCACCTACTCAGAGCACCTACTCCACCTCCCCTATCACCAGACCCCAAGCAACCATTAACCTTGTTCTTGTCTCCAAAGTTTTGACTTTTCCAGAATTCATACAGTTGGAATGAGGCAGTCAGTAAAGCCTTTTCAAATTGGCTTTTTTCATGTGGTAATATACATTTAAGTTTATTTCAGGTCTTTTCAAGGCTTGATAGTTTGTGTTGTTTTAGCACCAAATAATACTCCATTATCTGAATGTATCACAGTTCATTTATCCTTTCACCTACGGAAGGACATCTTAGTTGCTTCAATGTTTTGACACGTATGACTAAAACTACTATGAGCATCCGTGTGCAGGTTTTTCTATGCATGTAAGTTTTCAACCCATTTGGGTAAATACCAAGGAGCACAACTGCTGGATGGTATGGTGAGAGTAGTTTAGACTTCTGAGAAGTGCCAAACTGTCCTCCAAAGTAGCTGTATCATTTCTCATTCCCATGAGAAATGAATGAGAGTTCCTGTTGCTCCATATACTCACTAGCAGCTGGTATCATACTACCCGCATTTCAAGTACTTCATAGCCACATTGGACAAACACATGTCCATCATCACAAAAAGTTCTATTGAAAATGCTTCTCTATTTAAAACTTAATGACAAAACTCTGGGTATTCAGAAGGAAAAAAGGAACTAATACGACAGCCTTCTTTTTCCTCTGCATAAATGTGTCCTCACTACCAATGGATTTTGATGGCTATTTGTTTATCCATATTTTCTCAAAGATTCAAATTCCTTCTCAGCCATTTCTTAAACTATATGCCCATTGATGTTATTTAACCCCTCAGACTCTCAGTTTCTCATCCTAATTACTCATCAGTTTGGGGTAAGGATTAAGATTAGATAAGAAAGGTAAAATAAATTATAACATTCACCATGTTAAGCCCTCATTTGTAAACTCTTCTGGGTTAGGAGTTTGTTTTTTGAATGTTTCAGTACAGTACTTTGAGGACTTTCACCAAAAGCAAAAGCTAAATATGCATTTACCCGATCTGGATTTTTGTAACCCAAAAGTAGATTTGCTGCTTTTATATCACCATGGACATATTCATTTTCATGTATATATTCCAGTACATCCAACTGTGAAAAGAAACAGACAATATAAGGTTATACTGCTATTAAACTCAGGACCACCTTGACATTCTGAATATAGAATAACATGGGATTTTATTTATATTAACAATGACAAAGTGATATATTTCACAATTACCGGTTAATTACTCCATTCTATCATAACACATCCTCTAGTTGCTCATCCTAGGAAAAGTTAAGTAAAATTATCCTCATCAGATATTAATCAAATATTTTAACTGAAACTCTGATAGAAGGAAACCAGGATCCAAAAATGCTTATGCCTATGCTCCAGATAGCCCAGTGGCCAAACCACACTGGGCAAAGAGGAAAAATATAGCATAAAATCAGAGACCTGCAGTGAAAGAATCATGAAATCCACTCGTCAATTCCTCACGCAAGCAATAATTTCAAATCAGGTCAGGAGGACCTCCTGTCTGTGAGTACAGAAAAGGCATTCTTCCTCTGTATAAGATAAGTCCTTCGTTTCATCTTTAGAGCCCTTCAGCCTTGTATGCCACATATACCTAGTGCTCAGTAAACACTTACTGGCTGAGTGGATGGATTAATGGATGAATGGAAAAATTAATATGTTCTATTTGCCACATCCCAACCTAGTATGAATAGCACCATTCTATTAAAAATGGAAAAAAATGAGACTTGAGCAAACTAAACACAAACAAGATAAAGGCAAATATGTGGTATAAACAAATGTGTGAATAAGCGCCTGGGTGCTATTAAGATTTCATTGCTTTTTATTTGGCAAAGTACATATTATTCATGGCCACAACTAGTTCTTGCCACCATCCCAAACTCATAACAAAAACTTTATAGTACCCCCACATTAACACACGGTTGGTGTGGAAAAAGTATATTTTTTCATGACTTTCATTATCACAAATATAACTGACAAAGGTTGTTCTTATAGCAATGAAAGCTTGTTCTGGTATGTAAAACAGAGCTGTACAAGAACAAGAAGATAAAACTGTAGAACCAAAGCCTAATTGAGTCTGTAGTGCCAAACTCAGCGTATTCTGTCACCTACAGAGCCCATGGTCATCAATTTCACCAAAATGCCCTGTACTCTCAACAACTGACATTTCTAGGGCCATAACCGTTCATTCTCTGATAATTCAGCAAAGGGCAAAGATTTGTATATTATAATGAGTAAATAACTGGAAAATGGAGTCATTCCTTCTTACCATTCGGATACCTAGCTGCAGGACGGTGGATTTTTTAAAAGTACCATTCTGGTCTGAGATCTTCTGTAAATCAATTCCTAGTCTTTCCATGACCATAAATCTGTAACTGTAAGAAAGAGACATAAAAATGTGATCTTTCTGAAAAAGTGATGCTTGAAACTGTCTATTAACAAACTTGAAACCAGGAAAAACACTCCTGACCTAACAAGCAGGTATAATGCAACTTAAACTATAAAGAACACATGTCCTGCTATTCTTCTACTGAAAGATACTACTATTTACTTTGCAGTTAGTTTTCCAGTAGAAGAGAATGCCCACTCACTGTCTTAAATCATGAAAAAAAGAATACTTTTTTTATATTAGATAGTCCTGAATTTAATTCATTTTTACCCCATCACCTTCTCACTTTATAGCCTTAAACAAATTACTTGCCTACTCAGAATAGTTTATTTGTATTTATTTCTTGATCTTACAAGATATTTATGCTGCCTCCATATATGTTGTTTTAAAGTACACTTCTTCCTTTTTCTATTTGCCATTCTCCACCCTTCTTTTATTCCCTTTACTTAGATACCCATATCAGCCCCCATTCTGTATCTATGTATACACACACACAAAACTTCGTTTTACAAAAATGTGCCCTTATCATATGCACTTTATTTATCTTACTTTTTTCAATAGTATCTCATTGAAATCTTTCTACATCAATTGGTATTGCTCTATTTGGTTCTAGCTGATGCCTTTAATAGGCTGCATATATATGACATGGAGGTACCATGATTCAGTCATTCAGTCCCCTTTTACCTTGTTTCAAGATTATTTTCTCATTTAGTTTTTTTATTTCCAGTATTCAAATACAGTCTGAACAAAGTACTGGTGTCTGAGTCTATTTTCTCATCTATGAAATAAAATAATATTGCCTATCTTAAAAAATGAACTCTTTATTAATGTGATGACAAGCCACATTTAGTGGTTCAATGGATATTTCTATAATTAAGACTGTATTATAATAAAAGAAAACTTCCTTCTTGGATGCACTCTCTGTGCATGCTTTCTTCTCTCTTTCCTTCCATACTTGCTCTAGGGGAAAAGCCAGGTGCCTTTTTTTTTTTTGTATGCTTACTATTCAGGTAGGTTAGGCAGAGACACACACGGTCAGGAAGGCCTGTCAACAACCACAGAAGCAAACTTAGCAGATCTCAAGTCTACTAATTGCTACAAGTGACTCTGAAAACAGATCCTTTCCTAGTTGAGCCTTGAGCTGACCGTCACACCCAACCACAGCTAACTACGGCTTCATGAGAGATCCTGAGCTAGAACCACACAAATACGCACCCTGTAGATTCCTGACACACAGAACTAAGATATTATAAGTTTGCTTTCTCAAGCCAATATGTTTTGGGTAGTTTATTACACAGCAATAGATAACTCATACAGCACACAAGAAATGGTAATAGAACACTTGTTTATAATGCCATTTTACCTCCTTCCCTTGAATTCTGTCAGACCAGATCCATAAAACATAGGAATTCCTAAATAATCAAGTTGTTTGTGCTCTATCCATTTTTTGACTGCAAAGGCAAATTTAACAAAAAAAAAAAAAAATTCATGTTATTAAAAAAGATATTTTGTACCTTGACAGAGATGCTAGGATTTCTTTAGCTAACCAAAATAGCAATTAGACTTTCCTAGAAAGTAAAAGTTTTGAAAATTTTTAAAATCAACTATAGCTACCTAATGGCATCAAACTCTTTGTACCTTGACAGAGATGCTAAGATTTCTTTAGCTAACCAAAATAGTAATTAGACTTTCCTAGAAAGTAAAAGTTTCGAAAATTTTTAAAATCAATTATAGCTACCTAATGGCATCAAATTCTTTGTTAGCACTATAATTAACAAAAAACACATACAGGGCGGCACCTGTGGCTCAGCGAGTAGGGCGCCGGCCCCATATACCAAGGGTGGCGGGTTCAAACCTGGCCCCGGCCGAACTGCATCAAAAATTAGCTGGGCGCTGTGGCAGGCGCCTGTAGTACCAGCTACCTGGGAGGCTGAGGCAAGAGAATCGCTTAAGCCTAAGAGGTGGAGGTTGCTGTGAGCTGTGACTCCACAGCACTCTACAGAGGGCGAGAGAGTGAGACTCTGTCTCTACAAAAAAAAAACAAAACAAAACACATACAGAAATTTTAAAATTAAATCAGTAATAACAAAAACAAAACTCACGGTCTTATAAATTACATTGGTACCATATATACAGAAGTTTCTAATTATGAAAAAAAATCATTACTTTATATGCTAACTAAATTTTTAAGTAAAACATATATTAACCACAAAAAGATTAGTAGAGAGATGGCTTTTTCTTCTCTATTACTTCAAAAGCTAAAGCCATTGTTAAGAGCAGAAATAGGGCTGAAAAATCAACTTACTCTGAAATTATGTTACACAGAAATTGTTTTGATTAAACTTAGTCTACAAAAAAATCAAATCCACTTAATCAGGTAGTGTAATCAGTTTTTTACTTTTCTACCATGTATGTTTAATGTTTAAGACAGCTCTACTGATAAACAATCAAGTTTAATGGATTCTATTTGTCACTCTGACACAGTTTAAGCAGTTAGTAAAGACTACAGTCTTAATGCTTAGAAGGCTTTATTAAGGAAAACAAAGTTAATTATTGAGGCCAGACCCATCATTCTTTTTCCTAACTATGATGCAATGGACCTTGATTAGTCATTACTCCTGTCTACTTTAATGCTTTACTAAGCCCACGTATATCATAGAGTATTTATAAAACGCTTTCATTCTTCCTCATCTTTGCTCACATTTGTTTCACATTCAAATTCTCTAACTGCTAATTCTTACATCTGCTATCCAGCTAATAAATTTGCCAACATTCAGGTTTCTAAAATTTTCTTAAACATATTAATGTTTAATCATTTCTACATACTTACTTTAATCCATTCTACGATCATTCCTTTTGTATGTATGTATGTGTGTGTGTATATATATATATATATATATTGCCCATTTTAATGTCTTTCCCTTATAGCCTTTCTATACAAATTTTTGTAAAAGCAATAAATTCATTCTACTATCTTTATGCTTACATTACTCACAGTAGCTTAGATCAACAACACAACATTTTACAGAAAGTAGTACAAACAACCTTTACTTTAAAATATTTAATTCCTGGCTCAGCATGTAGCTCTGTGGCTAGGGAGCCAACCACATATACAGGAACTGGCGGGTTCGAATCTAGCCCAGGCCTGCCAAACAACAATTGCAACTATAACCAAAAAATAGCCAGGTGTTGTGGTAGGCATCTGTAGTCCCAGCTACTTGGGAGGCTAAAGCAAGAGAATTGCTTAAGCCCAAGAATTTGAGGTTGCTGTGAGTTGTGACACCACGGCACTCAACCCAGGGCGACGGCTTGAGACTCTGTCTCATAAACAATAAATAAAATAAAATATTTAATTCCTTAAATATATCATTGCAATTTTGTATATTTCTTATATTGCTTTTATATGTTACAACAGTTAACCGTATCACTTTACAATAACATCTCCTATTGAAAAGAATTTTCCAGAAGGCCAGGAAAAGACCAAAATATCAAAACTCATTTTAGCACGTTCATATCTGAAAGTACTTATTTTGCTAATTTTACTTACTACAGTCTTTTTTTGCAGCTCTCTGATAAAATTTAAGTTCAGAAAATAATGGACCATTTTCCTGATACTCCTATGAAAGAAAAGAATAATTAATTTTACTGGGAAAAAATAATTCTCAAAATGGAATTGACGTTTCAATTATAAAAATATTGAGTATATGTAATCATATATAATAGTATTTGGATCAGTTTATAACTTTTTATAAAACATATATAAGATTTTCGCTAAAAATCTCAGAAAAACACTAAATAAACTTGAAGAATCTCATTTATAAACAACATATTACAGTATTATTCCTATTCAGTTTTATGAACAAAAATGGTCTTCTTAAAGAAAGCTCTTCCTAAAAGCACTGAGAATTGTATATATAAACAGACACTCTCCATACACCAACATATGCATCAAGGTGATACACTGCAATCCTTGTGGTTCATTCATACATGATACATTTATTGAGTGATCTACTATATTCCATTCATTGTATTAGGCACAGGGGATACAAACGGAATTAAAACTTACGCCTGAGTATTAAGGACCTGACCATTTAGGGTATAAACATAAGGAGGGAGGGAGGGAGGGAAGGAAGAAGAGAAGAGGGCTAGCTAAATAAGATACCCACATGACAGATGGCAATACACAACAATGTTTCTCCAGTCTTAAGATTTATAATGTGAAAATATACCAGAACATTAGGTTTATAGGTAAGTAAATAATAAAATTAAGATGAGAAACATTCAAAGAAATAAAACAGAAAAGAAAAATGTTAAATACGTGTGAAATCCAAATGTAAGAGTAATACTTACCACTTTTATTACATGTTGTGCCTTGCTCTCTGGTTTATTTGTGGGGAAAGCTGCAGAGAAAAACACAACGGGAAAAATAGTTGCTCCCAATTATTGAGTCCCCAACCATAACCTAGATACTTTACCCATTATTAGTTTATTATATCATCCCAACAACCTCTTATGATAGATGACAGTAACTATCATCCTTTTTATACAACATGCTACAAAAGTTTGAGGGTGAATGAATAAGTTTTTCACTAAATGACAAACTGGATAAAAACTCAGATCTGCCTGGTATCACAACCCATGTTCTTTACCACTAACCATACTCAAAACTTCAAATACAAAAACCAACAGAAAAATATAACCACACAGACCCAAAATGTTGAAAATGTTTCTAATTATATGGCATTAAACCCAATAGACGATGTATAATAAAATCCACAAGTTCAATTGCATTAAATTAGAATCTATAATAATTCAAAAATGAAAATACTCATTTTAAGCACAAAGTTCAAAATAACTTCTACTTGACAAAAGTCTAGAATAAACTAGATTAAAAACAATAAAGACTTTAAAAATAATCTTCTGAATCTAGCAATTATGACTACATTACAGAATAGGTATCTCATAACATTTCAATTTCAACTCTCTTCATTTAAAAAAAATTTTTTTAGCCACCATAAAAGAAAATATAGATATTTTACTTATTAATATATTTGTAGTACAGATATGTAATCCAATTTTGAAAAAAATTAGTGTTCAAGTTTTAGAATCAACTTATCATTTCCTCTGCATAACCTAAATTCTTAAAAGATTACTTTGTTTTCAAATCCAAGTAAGAGAAGTTTACATGTATATTTATTTGTACTGTAGAAGCCTAAAACTGTCATTCATTTATTCGCTCTTTATTCATATATTCCATCACTCATTCAACTAGCTAATATTTATTAAGAAGCTAGAATATGCCAGACACTCTGGTAGGCATTTGTTAGGATGCTTTCAGGAAAAGGAAAAGAGAAAAGGTGGAACAAGCATGGATACAACTGAAACACGGGACTTAGACTGAGAACAAAATCAAATTCTTCAGATATAATTTCAGTGTGTTTATTAAAATGCTGTGTCCTCTTATTATTACCCTTAATATTTTTTCTTTCTTCTATCAACTGCTCTTCACTAATTTTTTCCCCTTTATTCATACCTTAGATGTAAAATAGACATCACAAATTTATTAAAGTACATAAATTGCACATTACAGTTGAGCCTTTAGCCATTCCTCAAAGTTTTTGATATCAGCCATGCTATTAATCTGGTGACTAAAGTACTGCTTCAATGCTAGTTGATGTTAGCTATAACTTATCGTTAGTCCTACCTGACCTCTTCATAGTAACAAAGAAATTAAACATATTTATATCACTTAAAATTCTCTTTTCATCTTCACTCACGTAATGTTATTTCATCTTCACCCACATAACAGTCCCAAGAGAACAGGAAAAGTGAATTGTCTATCTAGGGAAAAAAAACCTGAAGAAAGTACATACAGAGGAAGGGGTCTAGTCTTGGTATGGAAGAAAGCAGGAGAAAAAACTTTCTTCCCACCCTATGACAAGCTGAATTACTAGTATGGACCCAAGGCTGGGGAGAAACATCCTGTCTCACCTTGTCCTCTTAGAACAGTACCTACTCAGAGGCAAGTGTGCTCACTTCCTGAGGCAGACCACAGAAACTGCCTCCTGCCTCTTGTCTGAAAGGAAGTGACCATAGCAGCAAATCTTTAAACCCAACAGAATGTAGGAACTGAAAAGTACAGAAGGAAAATAGGGATTTCAACAAGATATAGAAATTATTGTGTTACCATTGGAAAAAAAGATACCCAAACAGTCCAAGGTCCCACTCCTCATTGACTTCAATCATTTTATCTCAATCACTTTATAACCCAAATCTTCCTTCAACATTATTTCAAGTGAACACAGTTACATGTTATCACATCTCTATACTTTTTATTTGCTACCTACACAACAGTGTCTACAAACTTCCAAATCAGATTATACTGGAGGAACTAAATCTAAAATCAATTGTCTAGATAGAGAACTATTAAAGATAGAAATTCCCTATGAACAAATAAATTGTTCTAGTTACCAGAGGTCTTTTTATATTAAAGTAAGCAATCGTTAATTAATAAAACAAATATTTATTTTCTATTGTGAGCCAAGCCCCATTCCAGCTAGTGAAATTAAATGATAATTTAAAAGTCACAAAATAAATTTAAAAAGTAAAAAAGGTTAAGTGAGAATCAAGATCGTTCTTTGTAAAGTGATGAACAATATTCTGGCAAAATTATTTAAGAATAGAAAAGAGAGCAAAATCAGATCGAGAAGCGATTTTAAAAAAGATAAGCCAAAACTATAAATACTATTGCCAATAAAATTAAAAACTAGAAGGATGGTAATTTCCCAGAAAAAAACATAATTTACCAAAAAAGTTCAGAAAATACAAAATCTAAACAGAAATATAATCATTAAAGAAATCAAACAGTAGTTAAAAAAAATAGTCTTCGCCTTTAAATGGTTCAACTCAGAATTTTAATGAACTGTTTGTTCTATTCCACTGATTCTATTTGTCTGTTTTTTTAACAGTGTGATATTGTCTTAATTATTGTAGCTTTATAGAAAGCTTTGAATTTGAGTAGGGTGAGTTCTCTTTGTTGTTCCTTAGTATTACGCTTGCTGTTCTGGATCTTTTGCCTTTCAGTATCCATAAATGAACTTGTTGGCATTTTGATTGCTTTGAATTTATGACAAGTTGAGAAGAACATCTTAAAAACAGGAGTCTTCTTATTCATGAACATGGAATATCTCTCTACACATAGAGATCTTTGATTTTTTTCATCAGACTTTTGTAGTTGCCATCCTTTTGTACGTATTTTCTTAGATTTATAGCTCAGTATTTCTCTTTTCATGCTAATATAAATGGTATTCAGAAACCAACTGTTCATTGTTAGTATAAAAGAAATTGACTTCTATATATTAAGTTCATATCTTTCAACTTTCCTATAACAATTTATTAGGTCCGGGTGGTTTTTTCATTGATTCTTTGGTATTTTCAACATAGACAATCATGTCAAATAGAATGAAACAGATGCAACATGTTCATATATATGTGAACCAATCTTTACAACAGAGCAAAGGAAATCAAATAGAGTAAGGATAGTTTTTTTATTAGATCATAACTGTGTACATTGCTGCATTTACAGGGTACAATGTGGTGCTGAAACTAAACATCTACATTAGAAAAAAAATAAGAACCTAGACACTGACTTTACATAAAATTGACCCAAACAGACACCAGACCTCAATTTAAAATGCAAAACTATCAAACTTCTAGAAGATAACACAGATGAAAATCTCAGTGATCTAGAATAAAGACCAATCACAATCTGAGAGAAACTATTTGCAAAATACATACTGAAAGACTTATCAAATATATATGAAGTATTATTAAAACTCAACAATAAAAAATGAACTTTTTTTTTTTTGAGACAGACTCATGCTGTTGCTTCAAACTAGAATATCATTGTGTCAGCCTGGTTCACAGTAACCTCAAATTCAAGGGTTCAAAAGATCCTCCTGCCTCAGCCTCCACAATAGCTGGGACTATACACACACACCACTGCACACAGGCTAATTTTTCCATTTATGGTAGAGTCGTGGCTCCTTCTTTCTCAGGCTGTTCTCAAACTCCTAAGTTCAAGTGATCCTCCTCCTTTAGCCTCCCAGGGTGCTAGGACATTATGGATGAGCCACTGCACCCAGCCAATACACTAATTTTACAGATCTTTCTATAAAGAAAATGAGTAAAGATGTCAAACATATGAAAAGATGCTCAACATACTATGTCATCAGGAAACTGCAAATCAAAATAAGAGACAGAACTATACTCTATTAGAACAAATACAATCCAAGATATTGACAATGCCAAATGCTGACAAGGATATGGAATAAGAGGAATGTAAAAATGGTACGAAGTTTCTTACAAAACACAGTGTTACTGTAAAATCCAGGAATCACACTTCTGGGTACTTATACAAGTAAGCTAAAAACGTACCTGCACAAAAATCTGCACAAGAATGTTTTAACAACTTTATTCATAATTTTAAAAAACTAGAAACAACCAGATGTTCATCAGAAGGTGAATGGATAAAATATGGCCTATCTACACTATTATTTATTAAAGATATTATTTAAAAATAAAAAGAAATGCACTACCAAGCCACAAAAACACAGGGAGGAACCTTAAATACATAATACTTAGTGAAAGAAGCCAATCTGAAAAGGCTATCTACTGTGTAATTCTGACTATACGCTATTCCAGAAAAGGCAAAACTATAAAAACAACAAAAAGATGAGTGGTTATCAGGGGCTAAAGAGCAGGAAGGGAAAGGAATAAACAGGTATAACACAAAACAATTTCAGGGCAGTGAAACCAGACTGTTATAATACTGTAATGGTGGATACATGACATTATACATTTATCTAAACTCATAAAACTATACAGCACAAAAGCTTAAGAATGATAGCATGTGCAATGGCACAATTGGGAGGCTGAGGCCAACATGGGCAATATAGTGAAGTTCCCCTCTCTCTCTCTCTCACACACACACACAAATAACCTATACAACACAGTAAGTGAACCCTAATTATGAACTTTAGTGAGTAATAATACTTCAATATTGGTTAATAAATTATAACAGATGTACCATCATTATAACAGATACTAACTCAAGATATTACTAATGAGGGAAACTACAGTGGGGAAGCAAGAACTCTACTACCTGCTCAATTTTCTGTGGACCTAAAATCGCTCTAAAAAATAAAATCTGCTAATTAAAAATAATAATATAACAAGTAGACCATGAAAAAAGGTGAAAATCCATAGTAGCATCAAAACTGCACTGGACATCCCATTTTATCTTCTCCAGTATCACTTGGTCTGAACTCAAAGCCCCAAACTTAAAAACTGGCATCAGTGTTAACATAATAAACCCCAAGAGGACCTCTCCAGATAAGGCTGGAAAAGAAGGGAAGAGTAGAAAATGAGTCTCCTATGAAGCACAAAAAATGTGGAAAATGCTATGTCTTATTTCCTTCATTTTTTTCTCTCAGTTTTCTCCCACATCAGCACCTGACAGTGGTGGTGGCAGCATCCAAGACCCACAGAGACTTAAACCCTGAAGGAGGGTAACTTTTCTCTCCTATCAAATGAGCTATGTATGGTCCCAACAGAGTAGGGCGATTCAGTAAACTTTCTTTTCTCTCCATCCTCTTGCCACTTGCCCTAAACACAGGGGCACAACAGGGCAGGACAAATGAAGGCTCAGCTTTCTAGTCAGAGAACTGGAAAGCGAGATCCCCCAGAACCACAATGCACCAAGGAGATCGTGGAGGGAGAAGAGCTTGGGAAAACCACCACAGAAATTTACAAACTCCTGGGCTCATCTGCGAGCTGTGCGTAAGTGGAGCTAACACTAAACAGCATATTAGTATCTTACAGGATAGACTGCTGCCCAAATCCTGAATGGTCACTGAGTGGAAAGCAATGGAATAGACCCGAATAATACTTCTGCTATTGTAACTTGAACCGGGAATTCCCCCAAACCATAGGAGACTTGTCAGAACTTGAGGACTGAAGGCAACCAGGAAGACTACATACTAAAGGTATCAAAATTCTGTTAGAAATAAACAAGCCCTAAATTTGTATAGTATTCAACATACATATCCATACATATCCGTATCTAATCACTGGACACACAAAGAACCAGGGTGAAAACAATACATAAGAAAAGGCAATCAACAGATACCAAAGCCCAAAGGACAGAGATTTTAAAACTATCTGACAGACTTGAAAGCAATTTTTTATAAAAATGCTCCAGCAAGTAAAAGCGAGCACTTGCAGAACTTATAGAAAGAACAATGCAGCAAAGACATAAAAAATACAAGGAAGAATCAAATGAAAACTGAAAAATACAATACAAAAAATACTTTGTTTTATTCCTCAGTGAGCTGAATACAGTTATGGAGATGACATATGAAAGTCTCTGATCTTGATGATAGAGTAACAGAAATTCATCCAACCTGAACAACAGAGAGGTAAAATAAGAAAAAAATGAGTGCTGCCGCCTCAGGAACTTGCAGGCGGTAACAAAACATTCAATTCCTGGAGTCCCAGAGGTAATTAGAAAGTGCGTGGAACTGAAAAAATGTTTAATGAAATAATGACTGAAATATCCCAAGTTCTAAATATACATAAACATACAGATTCAAAACTTTCAGAGTACTTTCAATAGGATAAACACAAGGAAATCAAATAGCCAAACTGCTACAAGCTAAAAAAAAAAAAAAAAGAAAAAATCTTAAAAGGAGCCAGAGTAAAACAAAACATTATCTATAGAGAAAGAATGACTTGAATGACTGCAGGTTTCACACAAGAAACCATGAAAGGGAATCCAATATCTAGCAAAAATACCATCTAAGAAAGAAGGCTAAACCAAGCCATTCTCAGGTGAAGAAAAGTAAGAACCCATGGCAAGCAGACTTGCTCTGTAAGAATTGCTAAAGAAAGATATTGAGACAAGAAAATGTAGACTATCAGGAGTAAAGGAAGAGAAAAAGTGGCAAATACCTGGAAAAATGTAATATATATGTACCTTCTCGTCAGTTCTTTAGAACGTATTTGATGAGCAAAAATTATAACATGAACTGACAGAATTTTCAATAAATGAAGATATAACACAGAAGACAACTACAGTATTTGTGGGATGCAGCCAAAGCAGAACTTAAAAGAAAATAATATAGAAAATAGGACTTGACCACTGCCTGTGTGTGTGGTGGGCTGAGCTACACTCTGATCCCTGCAGCTACTTAGCTGAGCTGTGGAAAGACTCCCTCCCCTGCCCTGCCCTATCCACATGCAACAGGCCAGGGAAGGGCGGAGGTGATGAGGGTGCACGACCCGGGACTGGAAGAAGAAGGGTCTAGAAGATGAGCCTTGCCTCCTTCCACTGACTGGCACCAATGGCGTTTACTGAGTCAATAGCAGTAATAGCTCTGAGACAAGGTAATTTAAAGCAAAGGAGGAAGCAAGAAGGAAAAGGAGGGCAAGAAGGTGAACAAGAAGAAAGAACACATGAGGAACCAACAGAAAAATTTGGGCTACATGAAAAACCAACACAGAGCAATTCCCCCAAGGACCATGAGGCAGCTACTGTAGAAGAGTCCACCTGTAAAGAATTAATGAATTTGGGCTCGGCGCCTGTGGCTCAACGGGCTAAGGCGCCAGCCACGTACACCTGAGCTGGCGGGTTCGAATCCAGTCCGGGCCGGCAAACAACAATGATGGCTGCAACCAAAAAAAAAAAATGGCCGGGCGTTGTGGCGGGCGCCTGTAGTCCCAGCTACTTGGGAGGCAGAGGCGGGAGACTCGCTTGAGCCCAGGAATTGGAGGTTGCTGTGAGCTGTGATGCCACAGCACTCTATCCAGGGTGACAGCTTAAGGCTCTGTCTCAAAAAAAAAAAAAAAAAAAAAAGAAAGAATTAATGAATTTGATAGAAAGGGAATTTAAATATAGATGATAAAGACAATAAAAGGAATGAATGAGAAAAAGGAAAGGCAGAACCAAAAAGTCGGACAAGAGACATTACAGAACACAGAAAGAAATGGCAAAGCTTAAGTCAAGAAAATAAACAAAAGGCACAGAGACTGGAAAGAAAGAAAGAAAGAAAATGCTCCCTATTTGCAGATGGCACAACTGCCTACATAAAAAAATCCCAAAATCATGTGAAAAAGATAAAAACCCTAGAGTGAATTTACCAAGATCATGGTGTAGAAGGTCAACACAAAAGTCAATCATATTTTTATACACTAATAATTTATAAATGTAGACTGAAATTAAGAATGAAGTAGCATTTTCAACAGCATCAAAATTAAAAAGAAAAATTTACACATATACCCAATAATATATAACACTAACATGTTAAAAACTACAAGAAGCTGAAAAAAGAAATCACAGAAGACCTGAAAGGAGAGACACTGTACTAATAGTTCAAATGTCAGTTCTTCACAAATTTTTCTACAGATTTAACTCAATACCAATCAATATCCCCACCAAGTTTTTTTCTATAAATATAAATTGAAAACAAAATCTATATGAAAAAACAAAGTAATTTAAATAGCTGAAATAATTTTGAAGAAAAAAAGAAGGTGAAAGAATCACACTACCTAAATGTCCTTCGATGATAGACTAAACTTTCTGTGATACATTCATACAATAGAATACCATCTGGCAATAAAAATAATTGAACTTATACACATACAACAACTTGAATCATCTCAAAGGCTTAATGCTAAGTGAAAAAAAAATCTCAAAATTACATACCTCATAACTCCATTTACAACATCCTGTACATGATCAAAAAGAAAAATCTACAGTGATGGAGAACAGCTCAGTGGTTACCAGTGGTTAGGGGTACATGTAAAAGAGGCTATGACTACAAAGAGATAGTATGAGGAAGATTTTAGGGATGATCAACCTGTTCTATATCCTAATTGTGTTCGTGGTACATTGAAATTCACAGAAATGCACAAAGTTATTTTTTCCATATATTAATTTTTAAACAAGAAATAGATACAACTACATAATTGTAACATTAAAAAGTGTATGCTCAGTCACAAAAGAGGCAAAAATATTGCAAAAAAGAAATACACAATGTACAACTTTGGTAGAAAATGCAAAAGTAAAACAGTAGGTTTCAAAGGGAAAGTGGACCTCAAATAAGCACTATTTGAATATATACAAACTGGAAATAGAATGTAGTTGATAAAAACAGAACAAGCAAGGTGATCTTGGTATTTACTTCCAGCAATAGATTCCAAAATTATGACATATAAAAATTATTTTTTATATTTACTAAATCACTACACACAGAATTTTTTAAATAATTCTTCTATACATACTTGAGGAAAAAGCTTATTCTCTATAATACTGTTAAAGATTCACCAAATTAAAATATCCTATTAATAAGATATTAAACCTTGTAACTTAGATTACTACAACACAATGTTATCTTCAAAACTCTTATGAATGGACTATTTCTTGGAATCCTGATAACCCAGAGATATTACAAATTCAGTTCTAGACCACTGCAACAAAGCAAACACCGAAATAAACCAAGTCACATGAACTTTTGGCTTCCCAGTGCATAAAATAGTTATATTTACACTATATTATAGTCTATTAAGGGTGCAATATTATATCTAAAAACAAACGTGCATGCCAATGACAATCAGAGCCTTCAGCCAAATTATAATCTTTTTGCTGAGGACGGTCTTGCTTTGATGTTGATTAACTGCTGACCGATCAGGGTGGTGGCTGCTAAAGTTGGGGTGGCTGTGGCAATTTCTTAAAATAAGACAATAATAAAGTTTGCCCCATCAATTGACTCTTCCTTTTACAAAATATTTCTCTGTAACTTCTGGTACTATTTGTTAGCATTTTGTCCACAGTAAAATTTCTTCAGAATTGAAATCAGTCCTCCCAAATCCTGTCACTGATTTATCAAGTAAGTTCATAAATCTGTTGTCACTTCAACAACATTCATAGCATCTTCACCAGTAGATTCCATCCCTAGCAAACACTTTCTTTGTTCATTCATAAGACACAACCAACCACCCATTCAAACTTTATCGTGGGATTACAGCAACTCAGTCACATCTTCCAGCTCCACTTCTAAGTCTAGTTCTCTTGCTATGTGTTTCCACCATATCTGCAGTTAATTCCTCCACTGAAGTCTTGAATTCCTCAGTCATCCACAAGGGTTGTAATTAGCTCAACAATTCCTATTAATGCTGATATTTTGACTCTTACATGAATGACAAATGTTCTTAACGGCATCTAGAATGGTAAATCCCTTTTAGAACGTTTTCAATTCACTTTACTCACATCTGTCAGAGGCATCACTTTGAGAGCTATAGCCTTACAAAATGTATTTCTTAAATAAGACCTGAAAGTCAAAATTACTTCTTGACCTATGAGCTGCAAAATGAATGCTGCACTAGCAGGAACGAAAATAACATTAATCTCCATATA
The DNA here is from genome assembly GCA_963574655.1 of Perodicticus potto. Taxonomy (NCBI): domain Eukaryota; kingdom Metazoa; phylum Chordata; class Mammalia; order Primates; family Lorisidae; genus Perodicticus; species Perodicticus potto. Next base: position 25,473 of record CAUYRH010055927.1, read on the forward strand.
CATCTCCATCAGAGCTCTTGGATGACTAGGTGAACTGCCAATGAATAGTAATATTTTGAAAGAAATCTCCCCACCACCACCTCGAGCAGTACAACCTAACAGTGAGCTTAGTGTACTCAAGTAAACTATATAGTAATCAGAGGTGCTGTCACCCAGGCTTTGTTGTTCCATTTATAGAGCACAGGCAGAGAAGACTTAGTACAATTCTTAAAGGCCTTAGGATTTTCAGAATTGTAAATGAGCATTAGCTTCAACTTAAGGTAACCCACACTAAGAGAGTCAGCCTGTCCTTTGAAGGTAGGCTGTGAAGTCCTAGATGGAATCTTCTTCCAGAAGGCAACCGTTCTATTCACATTGAAAAATCTGTTTAGTGCAGCCATCTTCATCAATTATCTAAATCGTCTGGATAACTTGCTGCAGCTTTTACATCAGCACTTGCCGCTTCACCTTGCACTCCTATGGAGAAAGCCTCTTTTCCTTAAAGCTCATGAACCAACCTCTGCTAGCTTCAAACATTTTTGCAGCTTCCTCACCTTTCTCACCATTCACAGAATTGAAGAGAGTTAGGGCCTTGCTCTGGATTAGGTTCAGGCCTAAGGGAATGTTGTGGCTGGTTTGATTTTCAATCTAGACCACTAAAACTCTCTCCGTATCAGCAATAAATCCGTTTCACTCTTTTTATCATTCACATGTTCATTAGAGTAGCACTTTTCATTTCCTTCAAGAACTTTTTCTTTGTATTCACAAGTTGGCTACTGGTGCAAGAATCCTTGATTTCAGCCTATGTGGGATTTTGACATGCCTTCTCCACTAAGCTTGATCATTTTTACCTTTTAAGTGAAAGATGTGTGACAATATTGTTAAGTCTCAGGGAATAGAGAGGTCTGAGCAGAGGGAAAGAGATGGGGGAACGGCCAGTTGGTGGAATAGTGACAACACACATGACATTTATCAATTAAGTTCACTGTCTTATGTAGGCACGATTTGTAGTTCTTCAAAACAATTACAATAGTAATATCGTAGAGCACTGATTACAGATCACCATAACAGACAATAAAAAAGGCTGTAATATTATGAGTAACAAAAATGTCACAAAGTGAGCACAGGTTGTTGGAAAAATGGCACTGATAGACTTGCTTTTTGCACAATTTCCATAAACATTTATCTTTAAAGCACAATAAAGCAAAGTGTGCCTGCATATAGAACAGATAAAGCAGAAATGCTCAGACTGAAATATGGAAGGGGAAACCAGAACCCTTACCCCATTCACGTCTATGCCTGTGTTCCTTAGAGGCCAGTGTGAAGACTTAGTGGCAACTGCTTTGTCATTTTCTGAATTATTTGTACACTTCCAGGGATACTTATAATTTCTTATTGAGTATCTGCTGGATTTTCTCTTCAAGGATATAAACATTAGCATTCTTCATCATATTAAATTTTATCATTACATTTTCCCTGTGTTCTATTAAACATTAGCATTCTTCATCATATAAAATTCTATCATTACATTTTCCCTGTGTTCTATTAAACTTTTACATCTAATATCCTGGTGTAGTTCTCAAAGATTTTTACTACAGAATGTAAAACAACAAACCCGCTCACTGTTTTACTCTTACTTACATGTGCATGAAATATCTTACGGAGAACTCCGTATCTTATGGAGTTTTATCAAATAGCATTCTTTAACAGAGGATTTAAGACATTTTATCTAAAGTAGTAACTGACAATTGTATTATAATCCAGTAATTTTTTATTTTTATTTGCTCTCCTTCACCAATTACCTACTGGTTTTGGTACACATTACATATTTATTTCACCTTACAACAAATTACGTATTTCAATCCATTTGTTCATTTCTCAAATATTGTTAACTGATATACTCTAACTCGGCTTTTTTCATCATTATTAATGAAAATACATTTTGAACTTGTTTGAAGGGATGAAATGTAACTTAAATTTTGGTTTAGCTGTTAATCCTTTAATTTGTAACTACAATTCAATAATCTAGAAATGTGAATTTTTCTGTAAAATTCATAACTTAGTTCTTAAAATAAGTTCCATAATTTATTAGTTTTACTTTGTATCATAAAATCTTAATGTTTTAATTCATGTATCTCTTTGAAGTCTATTTTAATCATAAAGTACTTCCAAGACTATTTTACTACCTTAGTGATCATTTGTTATGAATGACTTCAAGTTTTCTAAGATCTCAAGTATTTCCTTTAGTCTCCTAAGACACATTCAATTTGGCCATACAATATACTGAAATGGCGTTCATGTTTCCTTTTGTCATCGAGAAGTCTTTCTACTTCCAGGTTTACAAAGTAAGGGCAAAAGTAGTTCTTAACCTCCCTTTCTTAAAGATATTGTAAATTCTATATTTTAGTTTTAAAAATCTATTAGCCCTGCCCTATTCCTGCTTTTTTGAAATACTTCCTAATCTTTATGATGAAATGAGGCTGCAAATAAGGGAAATCTTTCTTATATTTTTCATAATGGTCTCTATTTTGCATGTCTTCATAATTTTATGTGATATTCTAATTATCTTAAGATACATTAAATGAACAGATAACAGAGCCATTATTTTTGGTTCTTGATCTCTTTTGTCATTTTTCTGTGACTTTGTTTTGCTTGTTTATTATTAGTACAACTAATTCTTTACTCAGCTTCATCAATACTTTCCTTAAAGCCTATGCCTGTATCCATGTTTCAATATCGACAGGGCATTTATATATGTAACACCATCTTCCACGATCTCACAGATTTTCATAGTCAAAAGGAACTTAAAAGTTCTTCCTCCCCCCCAAAATAATCTCATGTTTAACAGATTCCTTTACATTCAACTAGCTAATTTCAAAACATTTATACTTGCTCAAAAGCTTTCTACTTGAGTAGAAATTCTGATAACGAAAGACCATACAATTCTTTCTTCCCCTTTCGTTTCCCCATTAGATATAGACAGCTCTGTTTCATTTCCTTCTCACTTTAAGTATATTGTGTGGGAATTTTTAAGGCAGTTTTATTGTTTCTACTATCCTCCTACTATTTTGTCAAATAGGTTTAGCTTGTATTTTGCTCATTCTTTTCCTTTGTATGTATAAGCCAAAGAAAAAAGTATTCTAGCATAAAAACTAGCATTGTAATAGCTAATATCTCCGCTCTATTAAAAATACCTACGAGTTTACCTCCACACAAAATGTTCTAATTTCTTCATCAATCACCCATAGGTATGTAGTAAATCATTACTATTGCGTATCTTGAAAGAACTGAATTTTCTAAAACTTACTTTTGCTACAAAAAAAAATACTTTGGTGCTTAAAACAAATTCTATAAGGGGACATATTCTTTAACAAGATTCACTTACCCAAGTATTTTGTTTATTTTGTTTGTTTCACTCTTTAAAGGACCTCGTCTCCTAAGCAGTGTATCTTTGAATTCCTATCCATGGTCAAGAATAATTTAATATTGGTTTTAAAAATCTAGTTTTATATATTTGTTAAAATCCCATCACAGGGGTTTGAAGAAGCTTCTTTAGACAATCCTGTTGCTTATTTCACTCAAAAAAATGTATAAAATTCCTATAAACTGATAAATTTATTCATTTTTGTAAAAGCATGAAAATCCATCAGATCTTTCTCATCAGATTGTATGTGTTACTGGGTGACAATTCTCACTTTTTCTCATAAAAATATTGTTTGATCTAAGGCATGATACATTTTTAATATATTTTTTACAGTGCTGTAGCATTAGGTTTACTATAAATATCAGATGTTCTTCCACAGATTTTTGTGATCTTAATATTAAAAACATATCACTGATGCTCTACGCCTTGAGTTGTCAATCTGAATGAAAATGACACCATTATTAGCATCATCACTAACAGATTTCTTAAATTAGCTGCCAATACTATCAATTACATACTTTGCTGTGACTTTAGAAATGAGCTTGTCACAAGCACGCCATTTGCCACTATTTTCTCTGGCTAGTAATAAATTCAAAGGGTTCTTTGACAGGGGAGACATCAACCAGTAGAGCAAAGAAACCCAAGTTCAATGTTGATGGGAGTTAATTATTGAAACTTTGTCTTGGAGGCAATTTACTTCACCTCCTTAGGCCTTAATATTTTCCTTATTAAGTTTTTGAGAAGATTGAGGAAATAAAGCACTTAACACAAGAACTTGGCACACACTTAAAGATTTTAGTAGTTGATGATGAAGATAGATACTTTCCTTATATCTTTATAAGGAAAGATCAGTCCCAGCAATTACCAGATGCCATAGACACATCTGGCCCATCTATTCCTCTTTACCAGACTCTTCTTTCATTCCTTTTTACTTTTCTGTGTTCTGAGAGCCTGGCCTCCTCGGTGAGGCTTTGGTAACAGCACCTGTCAGAGGTTCCTCAGGGGGCACTCAGAACACCTGAAAAGGGAGCTGTGTTCTCCGTGCGCTTCTCACACACGTTGAGGCTTCCGATTGCTCTTCCTTGAAATAAATTTGCGGGAAGCTGCCTTTACACCACACTAAGCATTGGAGAGAGAAAAATGGCCAGTGTCTCTGGGGAATAATTAACAAAAGACAGTTTATTTCATCTTCATGATAAAATACAGCATCCTTATTAAAAGGCAAATTCATCATTCCGAAAAGTTAAATAGAGTGACACTTTAAAAGTAATTCCAGCTGATTAAATTTAGGGTTCTGGCGGGGAAAAAAAAAAGTTTAATTCATGAATATACTCTGAATCTTTCATTTGATTTTAAAATGTATAAATGTTCATTTAACTTTGAGCCCTTGCTTCTCAGTGTTCTATTCTGAGCTAGTCAAACAAGTGGTAGCAGGCATGCTGGGCTCAATAATACTGCCTCTCATATTTAAATATTTCACTTGGATTGCAAATTAAAGACAGTCTCCTGAATGCCGACACATTTTCAATGATTGATTTTGCAAAACGTGTTGATTTTTCCTACACTGTTTTGCCTCTCTGTGTGTCAACTTTGGCCTTCTTTTCTTGCTCCTTTGCAGCAGTGCTGTCTCTTTGAAGCCATTGTCTGCCTGATACAAAAAATGTACATTAAACCTCATGACTAATTATACAGATAGAAAATTCCCAGTCTCAAACATAAAATACCTATGCCCAGAAACCATAACAAAAGCTTCTGACTACGTACGAAACCCTTAATCAAACCTTGCAGACTTGGATTAAAAGAAATTCCAATAATTTATTTTCTGTTAAAGTTGTGTTTACATTCTTTGAAGAGTTGATTTCTTATGCATGTTACATGCCTACGAGTCAATCCGTTTAACAGTAAACATCATCCATTTCCCCACAAAAGTTTTTACTTGCTATTAGGTCTACTTCAAATAAATGCTACTCAGTAGAAATGTTTTATTCTAAACACAAAACAGGTAGTCTTAACACAATGTCCATTTTTAACTCCCCATGCTAAAAAATTAAGTATATAGCTTTTTCTATTTTAAAAATTTAACTGAAAATAGAATGACCCGAAACTTCTCTCCCCCACAAACTCCCCAAAATATACAAAATGTCTCTAAATCTGAAAGTACAGTGCCTTACATACAGATCACATATAGTATAAAGCACAAAATTTAGTCTCAGACAACCTATTACGAAAATTACTTTTCCATAATAGACTAGTTCTGAAGTTAATTTAACATATCATTTTTTAAAAAGTATGACATGCAAGGCCGTATTTAAGCACTGTTTGACTGCCTATTAGGAATTTATAATGTGTGTGCGTGCATGTTTAAGGGGTGGTTAAAAAGACAGTATACAAAGTAGCAGTCATGTGAAATAATGAGTATCACGGAAAGCATGCTATGGAACAAAGAAAGAGAGAGAGAAGTTATGAAGCCTCCCTTGCTTGCCTCTCTAGCATGCTAGAATTTTCATAAAGCCTACCATTTGTTTCCACCCCAGTCTTAGGAAAAGACCCTCCTAGCTTCCAGTCTACCAAGACTAGAAGCTCTGCTGTTTGGCTGGTGTTTGCCTTTTTGTTAGACCAGCTCTCCCGAACCTCCAGTTATTGTACATCTCACACAGTTACCAAGTGCAGTAAATGCATCACATGCCACCACATTACTATTTTGGGAAGCCCTGCAATGAGGACCAGGGTGCCAATTAACCAGTCCAACTCTGGATATAAAATGTTAAGTTCTTAAAAATGTGTCTCGTAATGGCAAGATGAAAGGATGAGGAGTAAAAGTAGCCACACTAACTACTCTTCAGAAATGGCCATGATACCTAAGCAGGAACAGGTTGGATTAAGGTCTGCACATGAGCCAAAACTTAAAATTCATTGCCTTTGTTGGCTCGTGTCACTTCTTTAATTAATGTCACTTTCTCTGGTTTAATATCAGAGCAAGTGACAAGAGTGCTTCTGGATGAATTGTGTTTTCCGAGGACTGTGTGGCATACTCTCCTGCAGTCTGACAGAGGGACGTGCCAGTTTCACTTGGCAGTTACGATGCACCAGCTTTAGTTTTAGTAGTTTAATTTGTGGCAGTTATATGTTTTGAATACGTTGAAGTATTCACAACGGTCTCATGGAATCTGTTTCATAGATAAAGTTTACACAGTAGAAAAGCAAAAGCAATGGCTATAAGGCGATTAGGAAAAGCTTCTCTTGGCCACAGCTGGTCTTACAGGCATTCCTGTAAATTCAAGAGCACTTGGAAGATATGACTAAAACGATCCCAAGGAATAGTGCCCTCTTTTTGGGGGATAGGGGGAGTTCTGTAGTGGGTGTGAGACAATCATAAGGAATATGATGTTTATAACTCAATTTTATGCAAAATCCATTATTCAAGAAGCAAAGTTTATATACATGATAGACATGCAATGAAATAAATGTAAAAATAGGAAGTTTTGCTACTTATGCATTAATTTGGTTCTAACATTTTGGTTAACTAAGTTTTTATTGATAGAAAATTCAGAAGAATTTCTGCCTTGAGAAGGGACTAAACTTTTTGCTTTGGTTTGTTAAAGACCTTTCTGTTTCAGGCTGGAGATTTTTTATTTGGAGTTTCCCCTCATCTCCTTTATACACTTTTGTGAAGCTCCATCAGCTCATGGTGAGAAGAGCTGCCACCAAGGACTTCTTCTAAACTTTGCTTGCCCTTTCTAAATTTAGGGTTCTTTACTGCAGCAGGTTGAAGATCTGGCTTTGATTGCACCTGGCTCTGTTGGAGAATAGAAATATTCATCTCCACTGAATGCATGCTGCTTAAGTGCTAGAGGCACTTGCAGGAGAGTAACTCTCATTGGAAACTTCATTACAATACTTTCCCTTCCCTACATGAAGTAGTAATTCTCATTCACCAAAGATAGAATTTTGCCTGACACAGCCACAGGAGCTCCTATTTGACTTTCAAAATTAATCAGCCTCTAAGCTAGAGTGGAAATGGCATGTCCTTTAACCTTAAGCACAAAAAGCTCTCAACAGACTGCAGTTTTTATATCCCTGGATGGGAATTTGGGCCCCTGATACTTAAACTTGATTCACATACTGGGTTTTTGGCATGCTTTTGCCCATACCCATCTGCTTGCCTGGCACTGTGCCCATTCAGAAGGTATGATGCCAGTTTCAATAGGGCATAGGTGCCAATCAAATATGGGTTTGGAGGGGCAGGATGCAGAACGCAGCAAAAGTCAGTTCTGCTGCCAGAAGATCCTCCTGTTATCATATAATGCCAATGAAGGGCCACATGCTTCATTGCTTGGGATCACATTGCATCTGTAGATGTTTCTGGCCTTCGATGGGTATCTTTCTGCAGAATCTTTTCCCTCAAGTATTACTTGATTGGAGATGTTAAAGCAAAGATAAATCCACCTGGCTAACTAAAGGTCATCCTTGTAAAAACAAACAATGGCAGTCTTCAACAATTATCTTAAAAAAATTACTGAGTTTTCTATCTTTCCTCCTACAATACTCTTTCATGTAGAATACTATATAGTGTTCAGGAAAAAGTCCATGTAATGGAGCTATAAGAAGCAAACAGTCTAAAAGAATCACTTATGGCAAAACCAAGTATCAGAGCAGTATAAAACCCATAAGCAGCTCTAACCATGGGTGATGAACAAAGATTCATCATCTCAATAGCTAATTTCTAAAGCACACTCTCATTTAAGCTTTAAAGTTTCTTAATTTTCTTCTCATTTTGTAAATATGGATATTCTTGTGTCTTAAAAGAAGAAACACACCTCATACTATTTATTCTTCTTCTTCATCTAAAGAAAAAACCTAAAACACTTCAGAAGCAGAAGTCTATCCATATTTCATAAGGAAGCCAGAAGCTCTCAAAAGCTGAGAATTCTTTTATTGTGTAGCAATAGAGGTGAGCTCATTTCAGGAAGAAGAAATTTCCCCATAGCAATAGGTTTCAAATTAAAAAAACAAAACCTTGACCACTGTAAACACTCATGAGATAGTAACAGGTACAGTGGAAGAGACAAAATATGTAAGTGCATGGAAGAATGGAGTTGCTTATAAACTATTCCTTTAGGCAAAAACGTCTGACAGTAAAGTGTTACGAATGAAGAACCATAAAATAAAATATGTTAAAAAGAGGATATTTAAAAAATAAAAATACAAGCAAAGGCTAGGCCTTAGACAAACTCTCTTTTTATAGAAGAACCCAAACCTTCTTAAACACTTAGATTTCTTAACTGACAGGTAAATGAGCACTACTATCTGTTTAGAAACTCAAAATTAAAACACATATAAAAGTAACATACATCTTCTAAGGTCTTTTACTTCTTGTCTCGAGATCCAACAAGTACATTACATTTACAAAATGACAAGTGATTCTTTCTTTTTGAGTTCTTACCTATTATTTACACCTTCATCTGGGAATTAAGTTATCATATATTCTAGTTTCTAGTATTATCCTTATTCTCACATTTTTCCCCTTATTTTCATTCCCACGGTATCAGATATTATAGTAAACTTTAAGAGAAGCGAAAGATACAGGTCAGTAACTAAAATGTCATAAAGTCTCTCTGTCCTTAGCTTCACCACGTTAGTAACTAACTCTACCATAGTCCACGGCAGGATAAATTAAAAAATCCTTCCAATGGATCTTTGTCACCATCCTAATCCACTGTGGAACTAGATCTTTAGAATGGGAAATTCTAGGTAAATAATTTGCATTTATAAAGTGTTTCTCAAGTTCCAAGTTCTTTAAAAAATTACCTCATTTAATCCTCATAATTATTATCCCAATTATGAAGAACAAAGACAAAAAAACCCAAAGGATTAAGTAACCAGGTAAAAGTCACTCAGTTTGTAAGTGGCTTAGTCAGGTCAGGATTCAACTGAGATTTGCCTAACACCAAAATCCCTGCTCTTATTCAAGCAATTCTCCCTTAGTTTACTTAGTTCTACGTTATACCCAGCATTAAAGTAGAATTCACACCTTCAGTTCTTTCACCGTCCCTAGAGTTTCAGAAACTTTTTCACTTACTTTATAGTAAAATGACAATCTTTCCCATCACCTAAACCAGTTTCCTTTCTTCTTTCTTTACTCCCTCTCTTTTCATATAGAAAGAACAAACCTTGGTTTTGTTCTTATATTCAAACTTTTCTGATATTACTATTTCTATTAACGCTACAGGCACACTATTTCTCCAAGGCAAGAGTAAATACCAAATTTCGCTGCCTCTTCCCCTCTACGGTATGTTGCTGACTACTGAAAGGCCTTGGTTATTGATCTCAAAGCTAGAGGACAGTTGTACATGCACAATGAGTTAGACACAGAAGCTAGTTTCTTCTCAGCCTTAGGCAGCAAATGCTTACAAAGTATCTGCCGAAACAGTGTATTTGGAAATAACATTGAAAAGAAGGTACCTGGACACAAAGGTTTTAAAGAAAACTTGAATTTAACTGCTTCTTCATTTATACATAAGAAGTGATCAGAATCAGGATAAAATGCAAAAACATGGCATAATTTCATATGGATTTACTTACACAGCTTTCAAAATATTAAAAACTAAGTTTAAAGAAGTTTAACTGATCCTATGATTCATTAGCTTCACCTTTGACGGAACACTGACAACATTTAGAACACACATTTATATTACATATGCTGAAGTGTGGAAACTTTTTTTCTCAAAATAGCTAAACTTTCCTTAAAATCCTTTTCCCAATGTTGTATACTTACTAATCTTCCTGGGGTGCAGGTTCTAAAAATTAGATACAGCTGGGTGTGGTGACTAATGCGTGCAATCCTAGCACTATGGGAGGCTGAGTTCCTAGCACTTAAGGCCAGGATCTTGAAACACAGCAAGACTCCATTTTTCTACAAAATACAGAAAAATTAGCCAGCCATTGTGGTGCACACCTGTAGTCCCAGCTACTTGGCAGCCTGAGGCAGGATGATTGCTTGAGCCCAGGACTTTGAAGTTGCAGTGAGCTATGATGATACCATGTCCCTCTAGCCAGGGCAAAAGAGGAAGATCTTGTCTCCCAATAAACAAATAAAATATAAATAAAATTCAGATATTAGAGAGTCCTGTATAACATATTAAAGCCTGAAATGTGTTATAAAACATAGTATTTTGGTAATGAGAAAAATAAGTAAAAAAATATGTGACACGTAGACCAAAAGCAGCAAACATTTTTCTATATTTAAATATGAACAACTAAGTCACATGCCTGAGCAAATACATTCCTTTTTTTATAACAGGAACCACACAAGCAGTATTTGTAGACATATTCACATACATGTGCACAGATATACAATTTTATCTTAAATGTGCACTTGAATTTAAGTACATATTAACACATATAACGTTTACATTTTAAAAAGAAAAAAGATGATAATCAATGCTTATTTCAAGATCACACAAATAATTCAAACATTAGGAAAATAAAATTGTAAGTGATAAGCTGTCAGATCCAAGCCCATAGCTCAAACACATCAGAAATAATTTATTCAACTCCGTATCTCTGATCTTGAGTCAAGACGGTATACTAGAGATCTCAACTCTTCACTACAAAAAAGAATTCCCTACTTCCGAGTTTCAATCAACACTGATTCTACAGGGAATTCTACGCTCTGTGGAGTCCAAGTGTTCATCTGGTCTTTATCAGTACTATCTCATATGGTATCCATTAGCCACACATGGTTATTGGGCCCTTAAGATTAGATATACCCTGGATTTTTAAAACCTTCACTAGAAAAGTAAAATATTTCATTCTTTTCATGTTAACAACTTACTGAAATTTTATTTTGGATATTCTGGATTAAATATATACAAGGTGTCCATAAAGTTCATGTACAATTAAAAAATAAATTTTGCCTATTTCTTTTAATCTTTTAATGTAGCTTCTAGAAACTTTTACATTAGGTATGTGGCTTGCATAACATTTCCATTGAACAGTGCTACTCTCTACCCAATCTGACACTTAGAATTAGCAGTTTTCAAGCAACTTCAAACCCTCTGAGGAAAAGTGAGGAAATATCCTTTACTTAGCCCATAAAATTTCATTGTGCTGATCTTGTCTTTCCAATAGATGAGACATCAAGGTAATTATTAAGCAGTTGCTTATTGACCAAATTTCATCCATTCATTCAAAATTACAATCTTAATTTTACCATAAGAGTATCTTTTCCCTTCATAATTCATGAAACATGTTTGGAAATACTTGACAAAGAACCCAAGAGTCCTTCAAGGGAGGTATTTTTTCAATTTCTTAAACTCTTATAGAAACAGATGTAATATGAATCAATATGCTTATTATAAGAGAATTAATCTTTGAGGCTTTTTTTTTTTCTTTCTTTTTTTTTTGAGACAGAGCCTCAAGCTGTTGCCCTGGGTAGAGTGCTATGGCATCACAGCTCACAGTAACCTCCAACTCCTGGGCTCAAGCGATTTTCTGCCGCTGCCTCCCAAGCAGCTGGGACTACAGGCGCCCGCCACAATGCCTGGCTATTTTTCTTTTTTGGTTGCAGCCATCATTGTTGTTTGGCGGGCTGGGCTAGATTCAAACTCGCCAGCTCAGGTGTATGTGGCTAGCACCTTAGCCGCTTGAGCCACAGGCACCAAGCCACTTTGAGGCTATTTTTTAAAAATCACTAATATTTACCTTATTCTATTCACCAAACCACTCTTATAATGAACATCTCCTCCTAATTCCACCACAGATTTAAGATAGCCCTGACTGATCTATTTAAATTCAGTGTAATTTTTAAATGTAAATGCAATGTAAAAGCTTAGCCAAACAAGGTTCCTTACCTGTACCACAGAATAGAGAAAATAATTTGAGTGCCTGTCTTTTCATTTATCCCAAGGATGGTATATAACCAGTACCACTCTAGATGTACAAAAGAGAAGTTAATTCATTCTATGCAATAGATGCCTTAAGTTATCTATTAATTCTCCAGTGGAGCCCAGTTGTGGTTTCTGAATTGTAAAGCACGTTTCCAAGCTCTCAAAAAAAAAAAAAGAACATTAGCATTTTGTCTGGCAGATTGTATAATTATACTCAGAAAAGCCTTCTAAGAGTTATTCAGGAAAACATGGGCAACAAAGAGTGGGTCAGTCACATCATGAACCTAGACCACTGTACTTAAAATTGATTATCTTCATGTTACTGCTTAGTAAAGTAACTCATGAATTCTAATAAAGTGCATTTGTAAATTCTATATTATTTCAGTTTCAATTTTTTAAATATCATTAATCACAGTCACACACATTAGAATATTTGATAAGTTACACTATACTTTACCTAAATATATCAATCCAAACCCTCCAGAGCCAATCATCTTGCCCAGGACCCATTGTTTGCCTTCCATATCATCCAGAACCTTGCCTTCTGGAAGTGGAACAGGAAGTTTATATTTCTCGTTTCTTGGTGGCATCTCTTCTGTTTGCAGAAAGGGTGAGAGAAAAGGGTAAAAATAAAAACAAAACAAACAAAAAAACTTCTTTAAACTACATTACCTAAAATGTTTTCCATGGGGGGAGCTTTCCCAGGTTCTCAATTTGGGAAACCCCATATACTATATTCAAATTAGAAATTCACATACATTACAATATTGAAATCTAAGAAGTACTGATATTTATAAAGTAAATCAATCTGTTGAATTCATTTAACCCAACATTTCCAAAATTCATTTAGAGAGTCTATAATACATGTCAATAGTGCAGAATACAGCCTAAGAAGCCAGTAATCAATTTCCAATGACAAAAAGAAAATATATTTGTTATATATACGGAAATACAGTTGAGACTGTTGAGTGTTAAAGATGAGGTCTTCAGTCACTAGGCTAGAATAGGTTTGAATTGCAAAGATACAGACATGGCAACGTACATCATCACTACCAACCAAAGCATATGACACAGATAGGTACTCAGTATAGCTGTCTAAATGATCAATGGATTCTCACGGGTATATTAATTTAGCAGAATACTAGGTCGCTGAGTAGTTTCAGGACTACCAAACAACTGTTGTTAACTCTCTGCCTTCTTACTGTTTCTTTTCTCCACTTCATCAAGGTGAAAAAAGTCCTGCCTTAGAGATTACTCCTGTACTTACCAACAACTAAAGCAAAATCTCTGTAGCATAGCACACAATTTTTTTTTTTTTTTTTTTTTTTTTTTGCAGTTTTTGGCCAGGGCCAGGTTTGAACCCGCCACCTCTGGTATATGGGGCCAGTGCCCTACTCCTTTGAGCCACAGGCACCACCCCCAGGGCCATACAATTTTAATCAATTAACTATAATTATATGCAGGTTAGCTAATGTCACAATGGGAGATTCTGAGTTGAAGAAAATTTCTTAGGGAAAAAAACATACCAGCATATATTTTCTTATACCCGGACATCTAAGTATTTCTGGATAATTTTTTTAATTTGATGAATGCTGTTGATAAGAAAACTAATTATAAATATATATACACAGATGTAAAGTTTTATTCACCTAATCTTCCCATCTCCCATATGAGAAAGTATCCTTTTTCTCTCTAATAGTTTTTTCTCTCCACCTGTGCTTAAGCCAATGCCCTGCTTTTACCTGACAACATTCCAGGTGGAGTGAAGGAACACAGCGCGTAATCTCAACAAAATTCACCTGTCTTCCTCCCGAGCAACATGAGGGAAGCCAGTCATTTGGATGGTGAAACATGACTAAGGTAGTGTATCATAAGTTAGAAAGTTTTTAATGGAGAGTTCCCTTGACCAATACATTATATATACGTATGCCAATTTAAAACTTAAGTCTTTGAAAAATAGAGTATAAATTCTACCATAAGTAATTATAAAGAAAACAGTTTGGGGACAAGTCACTGGCAGCAGGGCTTAAGAGTATGAGGAAGAAGTGGACTTCAAGTTCAATTTCGGGAGAAGAGGCAGCCTCCTCTCAAGTCTCCCACACGAGTGTCTCTGCTACTTCAGGGTAACTTCTCAGGGCTAGGATCAGGGCTCAACACGGGTTTCTGGGGACAAATGGTACCCAAAAGCCTTAAGAAAAGTCAGGGCTGGGATCTAGGCCCTACTACGGCGACTGACCAAGGGGCAGTAAACGAGGCCCGGGTGGCCCCCCGCCCGGCCCGCCCCTCCTCAGCAACCCCAGGACCCTGGGTCAGCCAGTGCCCCACCCAGCGAGAAGCCCCCGCGTTCGGAGGCTAACTTCCGCCTCAAGTACTCTTTGCACCAGCAAAAAGTGAAACTCCACTTTCCCGCCTAACCTCCGACCCCACCAGGTCAAACGCGAGTGGAAGTTGGGGCCGGGTGCTTACTCTGAGTTAATGAAAAGTCAGGACTCAACAACCGCGGAAGGAGCGACCCTGCCTTGGAGACCCCGGCAGACACTCCGACCGCAGCCTCTCCCTGGGCCTGCGGCGCGAGCAGGGCAGGAACAGAGTGGGCCGCGGACGAGCCGGGGTCCTGCCCCGACCCCAAGGCCTCCCGAGCCGGGAAAGACGCACTGGGCCGCAACTCCCCAGCCGTCCCGCCACGCGCGCCGCCTTCCGCCGGCCTTTCGGGCTCGGGCGGGGCCCGCGGGCTTCCAATCCCGCGGGGAGGCGGGCCCTGCGCCTGGGCCGGCCCTCGGAGGGCCAACCCAATCTCCCGCGGGGCCGCGCGGGGCGCGTCTGGCGCCTCCTCCTCCGCGCGCCCGGGCCGCCCTCGGAGGGCGCACACCCAGACTCCCGCGGGGCCGCGCGAGGCGCGTCTGGCACCGCCCCCTCGGGTGCCCCGGCCGGGCCTGGGAGGGCGTCCACCCAAACTCCCTCCCCCACCACGCGGGGCGCGTTTGGCACCGCCTCCTCCGCCCACCCGGGGCGGGTTCCCAGGCCGTGGAACCTCCGACAGGCCGCAGCCAGCGGTGTCCTTCTAGCAGCAGTCAGTGATTACTTGGGATGCGAGTACTGAAAGGAAAATTGAAGACTTGTAATGACTGATGGGATAAGGAATTGGGACTCCCTAACTGTCACCAAATGAAAGATAGCATGGGAAGATATTTCTTTAAAAACGGTACTGTGAATATAAAAGCATTTATAACAAAAGTTTCTCTATGGAATAATTGTGCTCTTTCAAGTGCCCATTCTTATTTCAATAAGATTTATATGTAACAGATAAAAATTGGTTACCCATGTAGTCTTTCCCCCCTTCCAAACATGTTCAGATTTCCACCACTCCCATCAGTAGCATTATTTGGGAAGATGCAGCTCCTTCCCCTGCCACAGTATGTTACTCGTATGTGGTTCCTCTCTTTCACATACCTATGTGCAGTGTATGAGTAAATCCTCTTAGCTCAACCTTCAGAATATATCCAGAATCAACCACTTAACCATCCGTACTGTAATCATCCTGGTCCAAACCATATTTTCTTATTTGGATAATTATAGTACCTTCCTAAATGCTATTGTTGTACCCTCCACGAGTGGAGTTATAGAGAAACGCCTACAGACTGGGTTCAAATTAAGTAAGGGTCCTTTATTGGGCTGACCAGTCAAGAGCAGGCTCACGCCACAAAGTCTCTTGACCCCCTCCAAGCGGGAGTGCAAGGTTTTTTAATATGGCACTTCAAGCCGGGGATGGGAAGCCCTAGAGTAAGCAGAATTTTACAGAAGCTAATATCTGCAAGGTTAGAGCTATAGGGAAGGGTCTTACAGAGGGTCTAAAAACTGCACACAAGACAAACCAGACAGATTTGTGACAGGATTGTGGTTGCCACAAGATTTTTTCAGTTGTCATATGCTTATGCTGCTCTCAGCTAAATTTCCTTCCTGTTTTTGCAGGGTCACTGCTTCCTCAAAGGGCTATTTTGGTTACAAAAGGCGGGGGGGCTGTAAGCTCTTAACAAAATGGAGTAGGTCTGGTTCACTTGCTCAATATGGATGGAATTAGGGCATCATACTATCTTTGTTTTCTACCCTCTTTACTCCTTTAGTGAACTCACAACAAACAGCCAAGTGATTCTTTTGAAAGCTTAATATAAGAGCTAAAAACACTTCAGTGTGATTCTGATTTACTCAGTATACCCCAGTCCTTACTCTGACTTTAAACAGCATTTTCAACCTGGGCACTATTGACATTCAGATCAGAAAATGTCTTGGAGTAGAAAGGTGGAGAGGTAGGCTGTCCAGTACACTGAGGGATATATAGCAGCTTCGCCAGCCTCCCCAACACTCCCTCTTCCCCCAAGTTGTGACAACCAAAGTGACCCCAGACATTACCAAATATGGCCAAAACTGCCCCTTGCACTTTTCCTTCCCCTGTACCATTCTTCAATCTGGTATCTGTATGGGCTACTCCATCATGTTCTTCAGGTTTTTATTCAAAAGTCAGTTGTGACACCTTTCCTACCACCCTGTCTAAAATTTCAACTCACTCACATACTTCATAGCTTCCTTTCCTTTATCTCCTATTACTGTAATGTATTATATAGATTACGTGTTTATTTTTTGACAATAAACAAATATTCTTCCTCAGCAAATTGTATGGCTCATGAAGTCAGGCAACATTTTTAGCTGTTTTAGTCACTACTGTATCCCCCACCCCTAGAAAGGATATAGAAAACATACTATTTCCTTGGGAATGAATTAATGAATCATGAGGGCCCCATTCCCATTCAAATGATTAGTCTAGACAGTAAGCAGTGAGCATTTGTCAAGTCTAGGTAATAAGAGGGAAAATAGTTTCCTACATACTCTCTAGAAAGAGTCTGTCCTGGATATTCTTCTGTCTTCATGATGTGGTGCCTAGGATGGCTACAGTCATCTTATGACCAGGTGGGTGGGAAAAAGTACAAACCTATTACGCCTGGAGCGGCAGAACATCTAAAGGATGTCAGAACACTTAGATACCCATATATACAAAAAAAGAAAGGAAGGAAGGAGAGAAGAAAAGCCCTAGCCTCTTACCTCAAACCCCACATAACAATGAACTTGAAATTCATTCATAGAACTAAATATAAGCGCTAAAACTATAAAAATATTTGGAAGAAAACCTAGGAGAAAAATCTCTGTGATATTTTACTTTGTGTACTTACAAAGTACAAAAGAAATAAAACTGGAAACCTAAAGGAAGAAATTGATAATTAACTTCCTCAAAACTAAAAACTTCTGCTCTTCAAAAAACACTGTTAATATACCAAGTGTTAGCAAGAATATGAAATCAGCTGAAACACTCTCATATTGCTGGTGATGGTACAGCCACTGTGGAAAACAGTTTGGCAATTTCTTCTTGTGTTAAACATAATTAATATTAATATTATTAATATTAACATATCAATATTATATTAATATAATGTATGTCTATATTATTGTTCTAACATATTAGTAATATTAATTATATGTTTCTTAATATAATATTAATATATATAACCCAGCATTCATGTTACTAGTTCATCTCTCCTACCAAGAGAAATATAAACCTGTATCTGCACAAAGATTTGTACATGAATGGTTAGAGAAGTTTCAAATGTAATAGCCAAAAATTGTTACCAAATTTCCATCAACCGGTGAATAGATAGACAATTGTACTATATTGCCTATATAATAGAATATCATTCAGCAATAAAAAGGAACAACCTACGAACATACGCAACATCCTGGATGACAGCCTAGAACCTATATTTTCAAGAGGTTCTGAGAAAATGTCCCCATGGTAGCTAGGTTACAGTTTGGTTTTATACATTCATGAAGACAGGAATTACAGGGTCGGTTGCGATGGTTCAAGATGGGTGGATTGCTTGAGCTCAGAAGTTCAAAACCAGCCTGAGCAATAGCGAGACACTGTCTCTAAAAACAGTCAGGTGTAGCTGTGGGTGCCTGTAGTACCAGCTACTTGGGAGGCTGAGACAAGAGGATCGCTTGAGCCCAAGAATTTGAGGTTGCAGTGAGCTATGACACCATGGCACTCTACCGAGGGCAACATAGTAAGACTGTCATAAAATAAAATAAAATAAAGAAATAAAAAATAAAACAACAAAAAATAACAGACAGG
The DNA here is from genome assembly GCA_963574655.1 of Perodicticus potto. Taxonomy (NCBI): domain Eukaryota; kingdom Metazoa; phylum Chordata; class Mammalia; order Primates; family Lorisidae; genus Perodicticus; species Perodicticus potto. Next base: position 43,942 of record CAUYRH010055927.1, read on the forward strand.
AATTACACACAGGATCATAAGTCAATGCATGGAAAGTATACATTTACCAAAACTCAAGTGATCTATTAAGCAAATTAATGGTCTGCTGGTATATGTTAAGTTTCACCTTTCATGGCTTTACCCCATTAATGATTAAGTATCTTATTGTATCCAAGAGTATTTCCAAAAGGGAGGGAGCAGGTATGTTTGACCTCCTTTCTCTTCATGTTTGGCAACTGAGCTTTAAGGATTTTCTATTGTCCTCTTGGTCAAGCAGTAGACCACTCAGTTGTCTGTGGGACTTAAGATTTTATTTTCATTCACAACACAAAGGACTACATACGATGTAATTCCATTTATTTGAAATTGCCAGAAATTGTATTGAGGAGATGGGATTGTCTGCAAAGAGGCCAATGGAACTTTTTAGAAAGTTGAAGATGCTTGTTTTTCGTGATTATAGTAGTAGTTATATGAGTATACATTGCTCAAAACTCCTCTGTACATTTAAAATAGATTATTTATACATTACATTTCAATAAAACTGATTTAAAAGAATCATATAAGAGAGAGATAGGAAGAACCAGATTATTTGAATCCATTATTGAACTACTAATTCAACTAACCCTGAACCACTATACTTTTATATTCGCCCATGAGGCATTAAGTGCTTATGGTTTAAACCACTTAAGCATAGGTTTTTATGTTTCCTACAGCTGAAATCTTCCTAACAGTAAAATAAAATTTCAAGTTTTATAAGTGCCAATGAATTTAAAACATTAATAAACTTATACTAAATGAAAATGGCAACAGAAGTGCAGGTAAACCTATATTGAGAATATGGAGTTTTTTAAGTGTTGGGATTTAACTCAGAATTTTATGATTCAAAGCATATTGCTGTGTGTATGTTTCAAATGAAAACTGACGGAATATAGAAATACAAATTTTGGAACTAGTGAAAGAACATCTTCTGAATGAACATGATGAGAAACAAGAAAGAAAAGAGAATCGAGACATGAAAGCACTAAAATGTGAGTCATCAGAAAAAAAGAGGAAAAACAAGGTTTCCAAACAAAGCTATTTTGACAGATCCTACAGGCTATGAATGAATCACCACAAACATACACACACAAAAGGACTTTCTTGGCTGTACGCCAACTCGTAGGTATGGTGTGGGTTCTGCTTTTCAAAGAACCAGGTACCATAAAATGCTTACACTGGTTCAAAGGAAAAAGAAAAACCTAGCCATTTAGTGAACATATTCAAAAGGCCAAGATCCTTTGAAATTGATTAAGGTGTTAAAGATGTTGCATAAGCAAAACATTTAGAAAAATTCAATCTTTGTCATTCAAAATGAGAAAAGGAGATCACTTCAGTGGAAATGGTCTTTTGCCTGCCAAAGAAGAGCTAGTTTTTGTTTTATTAAAATCAGGAGGCCATTTGTACTCATAAACTCAAAATCCCTGGACAGTTAGGCAGTTACTGACATAGAAATTTTGAAAATAATAGAATTCAAGTAAATGGAATCCCAAGCCTATCAAATATATAGTCAGACCAAACATCTATGTCCTTTGCATTCTTTATATATAAGACTATTACAAAACATGAACTTGATTATTCAAAAGACATAATTCTTGATTGTTCACATAAGCGAAGGAAAGGATACAAAAAATAATTTAAAATGTTATCTGTCAGTGTGCTAACAGGCTCAATAAAATCTTTTAGGGATATTAATTAATAGAACCCTGCTGCTAAACAATTTAAACGTAAATATGTATCAAATTATCTCTCTAACAATTGAATGTAGTAAACCTAATATTTGACTAACCAAAAGTGCTGTGAGTCTTACCCTATACATTCCCCAAACACAAGCTTCATAAAACGTTAATCATGAGACTATATTTACACTTTACATCCTTTTTCTCCCCCAGTTAATATGCCTGCAGTAACCAAATACCTGCTCTGGAAAGGAAGAAGGGGAACTAGCTAAATGATCTCTAAGCAGAATCTCTGTTTTCAGTACAAATAGAATCAATGATGTATTCAGAAGAAAGATAAGAAACATACCATGTGTCATGTAAGCCTTGGTATGGCCTGGGGAACCTGTGGCCCACTGATTTCAAGATTGTTCTTTTTTAAGAACTAAAGGTAGCAAGAAAAGTTTTGTCTTTCTCTGCTTCCCCCTTTTTCATAAAAAGATTTGTCATGTAAAATTTGGATTCAGTCAAAAGATCCCACTTAAGGAACAGGAAGGCCACAAGTTTCCTTAAGGCCGCAGATTGCCCACCCCCATGAGGGATCTGAAAGAACCTTCTGTTCCTCAAATAGTCCTGGTGATTCCCAATGACTATTTCAGATGTGCTCCTAAATAAGCCTGGTTATTTTCTTCCTCCTGTTATGGACCTTTTGGTAGACATCTACCATTGAGACATAGACTCCCAAACAAAGTGGGTGCAAGGTTCCTGGCTACTGCTACTATGGGCTTTCTTCCACACACTCTGTAGCCCGCAAGGCGTGGAAATGGACCTGGGTTCTCTGGAGCCCTCAAGGCACTTAACTAGTCTCTGGGCTACACAGAGGAAAGGCTTCTTTTCCCTTTCCTCAGTGCTTTACCCCCTTTTACTCTAGGGGCTAACAGTTACTTTACTGTATACAGTTTATTCAGGTTTTCTTCCAAGTGCTATCCCCAAATTCAGGACCTAAACATATAGAGGGGACCTAGTGGACACAGCAGGTTAAAGATCCCATATTATATTCAGACTTGTTGTCCTTCTGACATCAGAAAGTTATTGGACAAACCTGGTTTTCCCAACTTCCCATTCTGTTATATTGAGTTCTCTCACTGGAGGCTCCTGATTATTTCGGGCAAATAAAATCAGTTGTATCTGAACCTAGAAATGAGCAAAAATATAGATTCTAGCTGAGGCATATGCAATTATCAAATTTCTTAGAATATACCAATATTTAAGTCTGTATGTTATAAAATACATGTTTATTATAAATATTTTAAAAAGCATCAGGAAACAGATATGGAGGAGGAAACTACTCATTGAAAAGCAGTTTAAAAAATGATTTTTGTCAACATTTTAGTACATCTCCTTTCAATGTTTTATTTTTCTTCCATAAAAGTTTCTGAGTATAGCTATGTATTTTCCATAGCTATACTCATATTGTAGGTATTTACTATCTTTATTCTGCTTTTTTCAATTAAAGTATAACAGGCACATTTATCCCATCCTATAGTGTTTCCCCTCCCCACAAATAATTAGTCACCAAGTCCTGAGTCTTTAATCTACATATTGAGGTAATGAGTTGGAGGTAGACAAGAAAGAATTTTAGGAAACCAGAGAATTCATATTGAAATACAGGTAAACTATTAGGGAGAGAAAACAATAAATCAAGAAGGCTGAAGGAGAGGCAGAAAAGACAGAGTTCAATCCTATTGGGTCTGGGAGATTTTCAGGGAGAAAGGCAAGAGTAACACGAAAGGTTTTTGTTGACAGCCGCTGCTCTGAAATAACTGAAACTGAAAGGGAAATATAAAGAGCAATTTTAAGAGTTGAGTGTACTTCTCCTTGTGGCAATATTTTGAGGAAGTGCAATAAGGATGCACACTGCTTTCAATTATCTCTGGCTGAAGAGAGTTGTTTCTTGGAATATGATCCTATGCTCAGGCTCTTTTCAAAATGATGGTGCAAATTTGCCTGGATTGTGCAGACTGGATAACGCCTCTTAAAAATTGTTTTGTATTTACATAAATGAGATAATACTTTACTTGCTGTTCCACATATTGATTTTTCATAAATGAATAGCATCTTGGCTTCTTCAACCTGCATCAATACATAATTATTTTACCACATTCCAGTTTCAAACATTTTCTTGTATTTCATAGTGTAGATAAGTTATCATTCAACTATTTTTCTTTTAGATAAAAATTTTGGTACTTTCAATTTGATTATAAAACATCAAGAAAGCAGGGGTTTTTATGTTATATTTCATTACACCTATAACAGTAGTTAAAGTTGTGCAGTGGGGGATTCCAAATTAAACTGATAAAGAGCACATTAATAAGCTACGGCACATGTCTTTTATTGATGTTATGTTTTTTATGTGCTTGGGGTCTCATAGAAAAGAAGTAAACCCCTCCCCCAAAAAATTAAGCCTGGGATGCTTATATACCATTTTAACAAAAGGTGATAAATTCTGGAGTAGTGACTAGACAAAAGAAAGTAGGAGGATTGGGCTTTTAGGGGTAATAAACTGTGGAAAGGTGACTGAGAAACCTATAATAGGTAAGGTTTCCTTATTAAGTTTTTTCTATGCGGATAAGAATCATTCTTTTCTTGGTACTGGAGAGAGAAACTATTTCAAATGAGATGTATATTGCCTTTACAAAGGGAAATTTATGCCCTACCTTTAGGCAGAATAAAGAAGGCCTGCTCTTTCCCATTTGCCTCCAGTTCAAAGTAATTCTTGTGCCAAAGTGGCATATTTTGGGGTATTGAAGGAAGCTATTTAGGTCATTAAACATGAAATGTCTGATTTCATATCAAAAGATTAGCTTATTATATCTCAAACAAGAAGCAGTACAGTTTATCAAATTATGCACTTAAACTGTCAATTGACACAGTTTTGCCATCTTCATGGTAGCTTGTGTATGCCAGTAGCAAAGAAGTCTGGAGAGTAAGTGGTGATGAAATTGAAAAAGGTGTTTTCCATAGCTTGTTGAAAATGGATTATTTTTCCTTGCAAGATGTGGTCCAAAGCCTGGAAGAAATGGTAGTCGGTTTGTGCAAGGTCTGGTGAATACATTGGATGACAGTGTTTCCAAGTCCATCTCCTGTAGATTGAGTGGCCTTGTTTGTGTAACATATAGTCAAGTGTTGTTTTGCAAGAAGATTGTCCTGTCTCTATTGTCCAGTCTCAGCTGCCTAATCACAAGCATTCTTAGCATGTTATCCAACAGGTCACAGTAGACATATGCTGTAATTAACTGACCAGGTTTTATGAAGCAGTAGTGGATAATACCAGTGCTGGACCACCAAGAAAACATCATTAGCTTTTTTTTGACGAATATGGGATTTTGGACTGTGTTTTGGCACTTAATCTTTAATCAATCATTGTGTTGAACACTTGCAATTGTCAAAAAGAATCCATTTTTCAACACATGGAACAATATGATGTAGAAATGATTTGCCTTTATGTGATGACAACATAGAAAGGTAAGCTTTGAGATTATTTCTCTTCTGATGCTTGTTTAGTTCACATGGAACCCATCTATCCAGCTTCTTTACCTTACTCATTTGTTTCAAACAGTCCAGTATTGTTGGAATACTAATGTGAAACTTTGCTGCTAATTCTTGTGTAGGTTGAGATGGATTCACTTGCACTACAGCTTTCAGCTCAACATTATCCACCTTGGTTTCAGGTCACCCATGTGGGTCATTTTTGAGATTAAAATCACCAGAACTGAACTGCTCAGACCACTGACATACTGTGCATTCATTAGCCACATCCTTTCCAAATGCTTCACCGATACATATATTTCAAATTGTTTGTGCTGCTTTGGTTCCATGATGGAACTCAAATTATAACCAAAAGTTCAGCGCTCGTCCCCTGAAGTTGCATCAGAAAAACAAGGACAAGGGGTTTGAGGGAAAGGAAAAAGAATCTTATTGGTTTGCTGGCAAAGGAGGAAAATGTCAGACAATAGTATCAAAATCATAATTCCTGGTTCTGAGCAGAAGCACAGAGCTTTTAACGGTTTTGATCCCATAATCCCATTTTGAGCCAAGACAATCTTGTGGCCTCAACCTAAATTCATCCCATCTTCACATAGATAGTCTTGTGACCTCCAGATTAATCTCCTCTTTAGCTAAGAGGACCTCCTAACTTCTGTCCATTCCATCTTCAGCTAAGAAGATCTGTGACCGCCAGCCAGACATTCCCCTTGAGATATCTCCTGTGACACAAAGAACAAGAGGCATTTCCCTTCCCCTCTCAGCCACTGGCCTGAGTCAGGGGTGAAGGTTTCAATTCCCCAAAAGTTGAGGAGACAGAAAATATTTTTGCCATTTTTTTCAGGCTGTTCCTGTGCAACAGTATTTGAAAATAACACAAATTTTTGACTTATCCATGGTTCAACAAAAATTGCTCTAAAAAAATATTGAAAGATGACATGTGTTTGAAAGAATGAGGATGTGCTTTCATAATAAAAAAAGAAAGAAAAAGAAAACAAGAAGAGTCAAAGTGAAATGTCAGACATATCAACTGTCAAACTTAGGACTTGAAGAAACCAGAAACTTCATACTTAATAACCCATAAAAATATTTTACCCAAACTATGACATTTTGACATGCTGGACTCACTGAAGAAGACTCAAGGTTGCTGTGACCTAGCCCTGCAAATAGTACTCTCCCTCAAAAATTAAAGTTTCTTTATCTGCCTAAGATCCAGACCCAGTTAGGGGAACAACTGTTCTTTTCTTCCCCTTCCAGTAAGACCAGTAATGTGACCACACCTGAACAGAAGAGATACTGTCCCATTTCTCAGTCTCATTCAAATTCCAAAGAGAACTATCTATTAGTTAATCTTTGTTCCTCATCCATTCATCCTTCCCAGCAATCCTTTATTATTTCTCAACAGAATTCTTTTTCCTCCCTACCATAACCCATTTTTTAGAAAGGCACAAAACTTATATAATAACCCTTTGTGGAGGTGAATCTTCATCCTGACAGTTCCTGTGTCAACATGTTAATTAAATTTGCATCTTTTTCCTTCGATTAATCAATCTGCCTCATGTCAGTGACTTTTCAGTGAACCCTAGTTGAGCAAGAGACTTGCTCCTTATGCTATGGTATTATAATCCTTTTACCAGCATGCAGTGGGCAATCAGATACATACTTGTTGAGTGAATACTTGCCATGTTGCCTGTTTTTGGTCTTTTATATTTTGCCAATCAGATGGCATATTTCTGTGCTGCTTTAACATTTGTTTTTCTAATTACTAATAAGGTTAAGCAACTTCTCATTTATTAGACTTTTGAACTTCACAAAATTAATTTTTTTCTATAGCTTTGCGTATTTTTCTTTCTTTCTTTTTTTTTTATTAAATCACAGCTGTGTACATTAGTGCAATCAAGGGGCACAATGTGCTGGTTTCATATACAATCTGAAATGTTTTCATCAAACTATTTAACATAGATTTCATGGCATTTTCTTTCTTTCTTTTTTTTCCAGTGGTAAGACAGAATTTATTTACAGAAAAGAATACAGAAAACACTAAAGCTCCTGGTATACAGAGAACTCAAGTGGGGAGAGAAAAGCTCTCTCCATTTCTCTCCCAGTCTTTCCCCCTCTTCCCCTTTAGGCTTTTAGTTTCGGGGTATATATAAGTGTATGGGTTCCTTGACCAGGAAACGAATGAACACAGTCCCTTCCACCAGGGGCAAGGTGAATGAATGTATCAATGAACGAACACAGTCCCTTCCACCGGGGCAAAGTGAATGAATGTATCAATGAATGGACACAGCCCATTCATGGAATTGAGGCCTAGGAAATTCACAAGAAATTGACCTAGGCATAGGAAATGGGGGTTCCACATTTAGTCCTAAGTATAAAGTGAAGGAGACACCAAGGCACAAGTGTCTCCTCGGCAGTTGTCCAGCCTTTTTGGCTATTGGAACCTCCGGTGAGGGTTGGAGGTCCCCCTCCTTGCCTGTCATCCAGCCCGCTGGTTCTTCATCTGGCTGCCACAGCACCAATACCACCAAGGAGGAGGCAGCATGTCCACCAGCTCCGCTGAGCTGGCTAGGGCGCCAAATGTTCTGCATCAGTTCTCCCTCTCCAAGTAGAAACTCTAACTGCGGTTAGGGAAAAAGGGTGAAGACTCTATCTAACTGCTTCCTGCTGAATCAGGCGATGATAGAAGGGTGCAGTCAGGGTTTCTCCAGAGGGAGAGTGATACAGGGGTTCATGGACTGGAACCATCTTTATTGCATGTGGCTTGATGATATTTCTGGAAAACATAAATCTGATTAGTACAATCAGTAATAGGCAAAGGTAGAACAGCGTCAGGTCAGAAGCACTTATTCAGTGATGCTAAAAGAAAACCATATTAGGATTTTTCTTGCTGTTTCCTAAATTATAACTTCAAATGTTCTTTTGGCTCACAAGTGTAGGTGGTCTGTGGTTGGCTGTCTTCATTGTCTGCCTCTGTAGGAGATGGAGGGTTCCAAGATTTTACTCATGAATGATGTATGCTGGAATCGACTCCTATAACTTTAACAGCTGTAGAAGAAGACAAGATAACAGGAAAGGGGACTTCCCAAGTTGGGGTTAGGGAAGGTGAATTAGAGGGGAGAGTTTTGATCATGACTAGATCTCCAGGAGGGAAAAGTTCCTGTTCTAGTT